>JAQMYL010000023.1:35498089-35516478 GCA_030014365.1 Clarias pachynema | reverse complement strand
GCCATCAGCTAAATCATTTACATAAGGGTCACTCCATTACAAACACACCCAAACTGTGACACAATTCCTGAAAAAAAAAAAAGAATTTTAAAGCCTAAAGCCTAAGTAAAGCCTAATAACTATAGTCTATAACTATCAGTTTGTCTCTGATGAGCAAGCCGAGGGTGACGGAGGCAAGGAAAAGCTTGTTCGGCAGGGTTGCGGTGGGGCCTGGATCTTATCTTAGGAGACTTCGGGCATGAGGCACCTGGACAGGGTGCCAATCAATCGCAGGGCAGACACACATACACACAACGGGCAATTTGGGAACGCCAATTAACCTAAACTACATGTCTTCGAACTGTGGGAGGAAACCGGAGGAAAGCGACCAAGTACCGGGAGAACGTGCAGACTCCATGCACACAGAGACATGAATCGAGCCTGTCCGGGAATCAAAGCCAGATCCTGGAGGTGCAAGGCAACAGTGCTAACCACTACACCACCGAGCCACCTGTCCATGTAATATGAACACCAAAATAACAATAACTCTCTCACTAACTCACTCATCTTCTATACCGCTTTATCCTGTATTCAGGGTCGTGGGGACCTGGAGCCTATCCCAGGAGGCTTAGGGCACAAGGCAGGGTACACCCTGGACATGGTGTCAATCCATCGCAGGGCATAACAATAACAATATAATAATTATATTTAAAAGTACAAAAACTCTCAAAAGATCAATAAATAACATTAACAGAAATTTGTAATTAATTTGTAAAAAAAATTGTGAATATTTGCTATAAATCTCAAGATCTGATTATTTTCAAAAATTTTAACCGTTCAAAATCCAAATGCATTATTATTTTCTGACACTCAATGTTTAGAAAGTTTATTTTAGAAGTTTTAAACTTACACATTATTTAAGCTGCCAGATCTTTTGCGCAAAGGCCAGCACGTCATGATGAGCCAATTCTGTTGCTTCATCCACTGATCATGGAACAGCACGAAGCAACAGGATGCAAAGTGCATCGCTAGGAAGTTAAGGTAAGACCATATCACTTATTGTAGTTATGATAATGTAGTTGCAACATATCTACAGTACATTAACTGAGTTATTTCACTATGTTACTGTTCTTTCGGTTGCTTTCTTCAGGACCCACCACAGCGGATCATCCGTTTGATGTTGGCACAGGTTTAACGCCAGATGCCTTTCCGGACCCGACCCTCCTATTTTTATGCAGGCTTGAGACTGGCACTGAGGGTGCCTTGTAATCCCAGGGGTTGGGTACGGGGAGAGAGATTCTGGGACGCCTGAAAACTTAAAATACTAGACCTCCAATCCTTTTGTAATTACCATAATCTTTATAAGTGAAATGTCAAATTTATGTAAATCAAATCTAAATATATATTTATTTGTCACATCCTGTATACTGAGGGCCCTTGGAAGTGTCCTTACCTCTGCCTGAGAGTGTGGGCCATTGGCCGGGATGCAAACCTGGGGCTTCCACAGGGCAGGTGAAGCCATCTGTACCCTAATGACTGTACTATGGATGGTTCCGTCTATGTTCCCCCAAGCACATTGCCCATACATCCACTATTTCTGTCGCAGTCGCCAGCTCGATGCCTGATTGTATCTGAGCACTTGGGGGTCAAGGACCTTCCTCAAGGGTTCCACAGTGGCAATCTGGCAGCATCTGGGCTTGAACTATACCTTGCACAAAACATCTCAAATGTAACATGAAGTGCGAGTTCGTTGGAGTGACTTATAAATGCCCCGCAAGAAGATCTGCTACAGAGGTAGACTTCTTCAGAGGCAAAGCACTTCATGTTTACAAAATTTCAATCCCTGAGATACAGTACAGACAGATGTTTTTTTTATATATTCAGCTGGGTCTGTGTTTGGATCACAGTCTGCCAGCTGTTGACTCCTGAATGGAGGAAACACTTAAAAGTCCTAGAAGACAGTTCAAAAGTCTCTAAAACACACCACTATTGAAAGAACCCCTGAGGAACCTCTTTTTAAGTAGCCTTTTTTTTCTTCTTCTAAAAGCCTGCAAGCGTACTTCCCTTTGGCATTTTAAAAGGAGATAAAAGTCTGTTGATGGAAGGTAGCAGTCTTCTGAAGAGAGGAAAGCTGTTAGCAGATCTTAACAATTTATTGACAAATCAGAAAGGAGCTCTAGGGTCTCCCTGACATCCCTAATCACAGAAGTTTTGCCCTTTATATGTGGTGCAGGACATTTTGGCCCTTTTACAAGGAGTAGGGCATACTCTCTGTAGGCGTGTGCACACGGTTCAGTGTCAGACCAGTTTTCTCACCGAGACGCTCTTGCAGATGGCCGGCAGCTTTCATACAGTGCAGCTGAAACTAACAGACACAATGAGAGATTGTCCAGATTTTATGTAGCTGGAAAAAAAAAAACACATTTGAGTGAAGAAATATTAAGTAAGTTCATGTTCCCAGGCATGAAGATTAATAATGAAAAATAAATATATAGTGCAGACATGCACTGGTGTGACAAAGTGTGTTTGAAGCACAATGTGCAGTGGCACATGAGGAACATAAGTCCCTCAGGCAATGCCATGAACATCTGTTATGCTAAATATATCATTTGATCTCACAGCAGGTACATTTTCAACAACATCTTCCTCTGTGTCGCACCAGCGACTCTTTTCTGCAAATACGCTACGGGACGTTGAGCACTCAAAAAGGTGAACAAGTCAGAATGTTACTACTCTGACAAGAGGAGAGAAAGCTGCCGATTTGGAGAAAAAAACACAACACACTCCAGTTGTGAACATACCGGAAATATTTTAAGTGAAATCAAATGTATATAATCGCGACTTTAAGCACAGTAAGAGGAGAGAAAGCTGCCGCATTGGTGCAAATGTTTTAAAGAAGGCGGTGAATGAATGATGATCCTGGCCGTTCCTGTGAACATTCAGCGAGTTACTGGTTACAGCTTGCGTCCAAATTGTGGAAGAGACGCATCAGTCTGTAGATCTGTACACACAGTCATTCAACAACACCACTTGCACATTACAGGAAGTCAAATACTGTAGGAGTTACTGCCACATCCCCAGTCGTGACGTCACTCCAAGCCACATGTTTGGAGTTCCTGGGACGCCAGCGTTTTAAACATGAAGCAGGCAGTCAGATCATGGCTTTGGCGTCCTGAGAAAACTTTCTACATTGATGGTGTCCAAGCACTAGTGAAACACTAGGATAAGTATTAAGATGTGCAAAAGCTGCTACGCTTTAGTGTCTGGAAAATATTGCGAAAGATTCTTTACATGTGCAATTTGGAAGATTTGTAGCTACTTATACTTAGTAATGGTTTGGAAATGTAGCTAAAATAATCTTATCTCAACATTCATCCAACTGTACATTCTCTATACCGCAGGATCACAGGGGGTGTGGATCGAATCCCAGAGAACATCACAGTGCACAAACTTACTCACACACCAATTTGGCAATTTGGAAACACCAGTCAACCTGGACTGTAGGAGGAAACCTGAGTCTCCAGAGAAAACCCACCAAGAGTGGACGTGGGGTTCGAACTCCCAAACCTGCTCCCCAGCCGACCACTGTGCTGCCTTGTCTCAAAATGTATATATTTAGAATTAAAGCTTAATCATAATCAATCTCTCTCTCACACACAATGCCAACATGTACAAACATTTCATACTAGAAATGCACAACCTTGGTGGATACACAATGAAATATTTACCAAGGTGGGTAAACACTGAAATATCAATCCAGGCATTGCTTCACCTCAGACCGTGTGTATCATGAAAAGTTCTGCCCTTGAAAACAGACCCACGATAACGAGTCTTAATGAGTCTATGAACTACGAAGTGTACTTCGCGTTCTCGTCATAGTCTGGCCATAAGGAACGCGAAGAACGTGACAAATCTGCCAAAAAGAAAAAAGCAGCAAAGCCACCTGCTAAGCATTCCCTGTGGAGATCGGAGATGTATTTTAAGATGTGAAATTCCCAGTTGGGGAAAAAAGCTCACGGAGGGCTTGGTGCGTGACTACCGAAAAAACTTGCTCTGCTTCACATCTTTTTAGACGGACGCAGTTCAGGACAACAGACATGCTAGTTTCAGTGGTAATGATGTGTCTCTGTGCTATCTTGCCACTGTGGAGGTGGATAAAAGTTTGATAGAAGTTTGACTCCACTTCTGGAGATCAGTGCGAGAGAGAGAGAGAGAGAGAGAGAGAAAAAGAGAGAGAGATAGATAGAGAGACTGATGGGATGTTAAGTTGACCCTGTGCCACTTTATCTGCTCTGCAATCTGACAGACCAGATGTGATGTGAGAAGACCTGTCATGAAACACCTTCCATCCCTTCAAGTCAGCATCAGCCATTTTTCAGTACGGTTCCTCATTAACGGGGCAGATGTCAAAAAAAAATCCTTGCCTTTGTGAGATTCTGTTTCTTTTTGCAAGACTGCTAATAAGACGCCGTCTCAATGGCTATTCCTGAGGCGATTTAAGAAAAATGGTCTTTTTGCACTTACAGTGCAGATATTTGATCTCTATAAGATCCCAGACACTTTTGCATGCAGATGGACTTTTTTTTTTTAATGGTATGAGCCATGCATTATGCATGCACATCATATAATTCATAAAACAATCCAATTTTTGTGCCCTTATTAAGGAAAAAGAGGCGACCCTTTCATTAATTCGAATTAATTTAAACTTTTAGCACTAAATAATTCTGCAGAGCGGCAATTCACAAAGGAGAGTTATCATTTCAGCACATGCATAATAGCGCTGACCTATTAACATGCTGACAGTTTCCAAATGAGTGCAAACAATTTTTTTTGTTGAAAAATCTCAGCACCCAACAGGCCCCCATTAATCAATTTGCTCTTTAATGAAGCTTGGTTAGCATGTCAGGCTAATCTGCTTTGGAGGAGGTTAATTGACACATCCAATCTTGATTAAACTCCTATGTCAGTCAGAGTAACGCCCTTCGTTAATTAGCAACACCCTAACAAAAGGTAATAACTTTCCAGGGATTTCGAAAGCAGGGTGCGTACAGTATGTGTGTATGCTGCAGGTAACCTGACTGGAGAGCTGTCATTACCCTGGCACCGGTCACACAGTCACCTCTGTAGGTGTAGACGAGAGGAGCCGTCGATCTCGGGGGAAGAAAAAAAAAGAAGCTGAGAGTGTCAGCGGACTGCTCACGCTGCTCCTCGGTTCTGAAACTAAACCTGTCATTTCAGTCTCCACTGAACTGCCAAAGTTACTCGGCTGCACAGTTCTGTAATTTAAAACGGGGGCGCGTTCAAGGTCCGGAGAACGCAATTTGGTGTCATCAAGCCAGTGCGAATCAATCCAGGCGAGGTCCAGTGGAAAGCCTTCTGCACAAAACAATTATTGCACAGCCAATCTGGGATTTATTTTCAGACACTTCGTCATCCCGAAGTCTTAACAGTTCGTCAAAATTCACCTTCTGCACCGGCATATAAGACGTATCTAGTCTGACCAGGACAAATTCCAAAGGTAGTTCCTATGAGCGTCCTCCTCTGGCTCTATTTTTAGAGGAAAAAATGCAGATGAAGGTTTACAGTAGGTATCTGTTTTAAACGAACACTTTTCAATCTGTTGTTCGGCTCTGCGTCGTGAGCTGGGAATGGCTTTGACGCTGATGTGTGGGCGGTTTCGAGCCTCTGTTTGCTCTCATCAAACTCGCGCAGTGTCATATAGTGTTCTGGAACCTGTTTCATGGCTGAGGAGTGGAAACGAGAAGCAGGGGATGGTAGAGGAGAAGTCAGGCGGATGGTTTTGGCGTGGGCGGAGAGAGAGGGGGGGGGGGGGGATCCTGGCAGGTTGTGCGCAGACAGCTGCAGACCAGCGGGCATCCTGATGGGAAGGGGCCGCATATCATCCCAGCACAGAGGAGATACCACTGAGCTGGAGCTGGAGTGGAACTTAAAACTGTTCCCCTCTTCATTTTCTCTCTCTGTCCTGCTTTCTCTCTATTTTATAGCTTTGCATTACATTAACGCTTGTTTGCATGGAGATGCATTTATCGCTCTTGTGCTTTGTCGCTTGGATCACATCATAGGCTCAAACCACACTCCCACGCACTCTCACACAAAACCACCCACACACATACACACAATGCCTACAGTTTGGTGTACCGTACCCTCCCCCATGTCTCTTAACTGAACACAATGGATATTATGCTTCTCAGGGTGCATTAACATGACATCTAAACCACTGGTGTGTCTGACGTCAAGATGTCACACGCCAGCAAAGCAATACGAATGAGTGATCCTATTTATCTCTTGCCAACAAAGTCTCCTCTATGTCCTGCAGGTAGTGCACAGGGCGGCACCGAGCTGAAACACAGGTGAGAAGATTGTTGGCTGTATAAACGTAGGCTCTGGCAGGATGTCAGAAGCGTAGACGGTTTCGCAGATCTTCTGCCAGCCTGGCAAATGAATAGCTGCTTTATACCCCCGTAGTGTTCAAATGCATTCTATCCTCACAACTGTGTGATCAGAATTCACCCCCTCCTCCTGCCTTCATTCATACACGTCGTTCCTCCTTTTTGAAGCCCCTGATTCGCCATTGTCCCGCGCACAATAGCGCCGAGCGCTGACCAAACAGCGGGAGTGATCACAAGCACACCATCAGTCTCGGCTCGAGTGAAAGGAGCCAGCCAGCAGATCGGTGACAAGACTGACAGTAGGCTCATTCTGAGGTCAACTAACTCGGCATTTCAATTGCACATTTGTAAGTATTTGCTCCTGGCATGTTGTATGGAAACATACACAAAATAAACATTTTTTATTACATAGGTAAGATCTACGGTAAGAGAACCATTAGTGTTAGCGAGGTGATCCTGTGTCAGGGATGGACTCAAACCTGCAGCTGAGAAAAATGGACTTCTGATTGGTGTACAGTATGAAAATAAGGAAATATAATTGGTTAAAAGTTGACTTGAGGTGGTGGCTTAGTTGTTAGTACAGTTGCCTTACACCTCTGAGGTTGGGGGTTCAAATCCCACTTCTGGTCTGTGTGCATGGAGGTTGCATGTTCCCCCCCCTGCTTGTTGGGTTCCCTCTAGGTACTTTGCTATGTAAATCCCCCTACAAAACTTAGTACTGTATGTTTACATGCACAGTAAAGTCACGCTATGATTATAACTCGACTAGGCCGATTAACTGGACTAGTGCTCTTGCTCATATCAGGGGAATAGATTTATTGCCCAGTACTGTGCAAAAAGACCTAGGCACCATCCTTCATTCCAAACCATTTCTGATTTCCAAACATCAGTATTCCATCAAAATTTACAGTTACAGACAAATACAGTACTTGTACACCAGAAAAGAAAGCAATGTATTAAATAAGCGTCCACCTTTTAGCCAAAAAGCAAAATGGAAGCTGCTGGGTTTGCATGCAAAAAATAAGCAGGTGCAACAGTCCAAGTCCTCAGAAGAACTCTGAGTGGTTCTGCAGGATGATCAATAAAACTTAGCAGCTAATTTTCTTATCAAACTGCACAAATTGTACCTGAGACTAAAGGGTCCTCAAAGCGTCATCACACCAAATACTGACTTTGTATAGAGCAGGTGGAGATATACCTCTTTTATCTTGTTTCTATTATATTCCCAGTTGACCTATTACTGTACATCACACACCGAAACAATCGACAAACAAGTTAGCTGGAGGCAAACTTACATCATCATGTCGAGTGGTGAAAAACATGGATAACTTTACAGCGCTGTATTTTGTATAGCGCTATACTGTACCTTGTGAGTATGGTGTTATCTGAAGGCAGTGCTAAGTGTCAGAGATTCAGTGTTGCCCTTCGCCAGTGTTGCACTCCAACTCTTAGCAAACGCCACGGCCTACAAACATGCCCGCTTGGGACTACAATAGACACACATACATACAAGATTATGTTCATTACACACACTTTTTGATATCAACTTATACTACTGTATATGGATGAAAGTATTTGGCCAAACCTGCAATGACATTGTATCCAAATACATATACTTCAATATGGAGTCGGTCCCCCTTTTGCAGCTATAACAGCTTCCACTCTTCTTGTTGAGTGTTTCTGTGTCGAAATTCGTGCCGATTCATTCCGTAGAGCATTTATGAGGTCAGGCACTGATATTGGACGAGAAGGCCTGGCTTGCAATCTCCGTTCCAGTTCATCCTAAAGGTTCTTGATGGGGTTGAGGTCAGGGCTCTGTGTTCGGGCCAGTCAAGTTCTTCCACACCAAACTTATCAAATGGTCTTTATAGTCATTGCTTTGTGCACTGGGGCTGATTTATGTTTAAACTGTTGCTACAAAGGTATTAATAAGCATAGCATTGTCCAAGATGTCTTGGTATGCTGAAGCATTAAGATTGCCCTTCACTCATCATAAAAGGCCTGATTGAAACACCTGAATTCAATAATTAACAGGTTTTTTTTCCCATATAATACGTATATCTGAACTTGCCAAGCCGTTTTGTCTCATGAACGCTGTTCCGATTTTGCCTAAGCCTCTAATTCCTAATTCACACATCGCTGCCTGTTTTTGACTTTGATATTCGACACCGGTTTGGATTCGTTTGCATGCGATGATCTCATTAAACATCTCTATTACTCTATCTGCGATTGCATCTGTCTCAGCTCCCGTGACTGTCTCAGCTCCTTGTGAGCATTTTTTGGTCACATTTTTATTCTCTGTACAAAAACAAACATCTTAAAACTAATATCTAGTCCAAAAACTCTTTAGCAGTGTAATGATGACCTTAAAGGATTGCTAATGCTCTTAGCAGTTGTATCTGTTTTTTTTTTCTGAGTTAATTCGCAATAAATCCAACAAAATTGCTCCTCTTCATTATGTTAAGCTATTTATTTTGCCAGGTGCAAGGCAGCATGTCCTGAGAGAGTCCGTTCTGGGTCCGGCCTACAGAAGAGTGAAAGGGGCACCTGCTGTTGAAAGGCTGCATGTCAGGGCTTTTCAGTCAGCCTCATTGTGGATGGGGATAAAGGGGCTTCGTTCAGTAGCCAGGACTAAGCTGGGGCACCTCGTCCCTGCTCGAGCTCTTTTGTAGATATTTTTAGTCGCAGTGGTGTGTTTATCCAGACAGCCGGGACAGAATGTGTGTACTCGAGCACCTGCACTCTTGAGCGGCAGTTGTCTTTCTTTCCCGCTGAGCTATACCTCTTACAGCTGGCACTATGAAGTCTTGGGAAATCTTGTACTTACATACAGTACATGCATTGTGATTTTGTTTTTTTTAAGGAATGCAATTTTTTGCAGGTGGTGGAAGCCTTTAACACTCCAAATGTTTCATGTTTAATGTTTCATAAAAATTTTTTTTTTTAAAAAAGCACAGTAAAAATTCAACTCGTGCAAGAAAGCTGTAAATTGTAGTGTTCAATTTCGCTTCAGCACTGAGATGGATGCGGATCAGCCTCTGAGCGGAAACACAGTCTCCGCCCACTCCAGACAGTGTCCCTGCATATTCAAATCTATGCAAATGGAACGCCTACGTAATGAACTGCTGCCTCTCAGATGGTGAACCCAGTCCGGCGTTGCTCACAACCAAACATTTTGTTTATGTAAATTATTGAATCACTCAAACCTCAAAAGACCACTTTGGAAAGTTTGTTTTGCTGGTGTTTTGTGAAAAAATGTGCTCATTTAGACAGCAAATGCTTTGTCTGTTCTGTCATATGCTACAAGCAGATTTGTTTCTCGAGCCTTTGCATTGCATCTGCATTTCTGACAGACCAGTGCAATGGTTCTGACTGCCAACTCTCTGCACAAGCCTGATAGTAAAAGCCTTAACTCTTTCAATTACTTACCTTTTTTTTTTTTTTTTTTTTTTGTCACTCATTTCTGCTTATGGAATGAAAATCATGCAATGTGTAAATGTCTATGAGGAATTATTTATACTCACCCTGAGCACTTAGTGCTATTATGCTTGTTGCCCCAACATGACCTGATTTCATAAATTCCAAAGAGGGGCTTATAGCTCTGTCGCCTTGGACCTCTATGGTCCAGGGTTTGATTCCCGCCTGAGGTCTGTGTGTGTTTCTCTCTGTGCTTGGTAGGTTTTCTCTGGGTACTCCGATTTCCTTCCACAGTCCAAAGATATGCATACAAACTGAGTGTCTGAGTGCCCTGAGAAAGATTGTCACCTGTCCAGAGTGGACCCTGCCTTGTGCCCAAAGTCTCCTGGGATAGGCTCAATATTATTATTATTATTATTATTATTATTATTATTATTATTAATAATAATAATAATAATAATATAAGGGCTGTACTGAAAGTAATGAAAAACTGAGTATAACTTTTTAATTATCTAATATAGGTAATATATATGTTGCTAGGGTAACCCTTGTTCTATACTAAGGTACTAATCAACATAATCTCCATTGCAAGCCATGCATCTGCACCATTGTTGAACCCAACTCGGGCACCCCTTTGAAAATATCCTTCTTTGCAATTGATAGTCTTCCTCTGTCACAAAATGTTATGGAGATGACACAATGATGACAAGAGTAATGTGCACAGGTGGATGATAAAGTTTAAAGAAAGGCAAACTAGCATTAAAGACAAACCACAAAGTGGGAGAGAATCAACTGCGACAAAGGGAATTTTCAAAGATGTTGTTATAATTGGATTGGCGCAGATACATGGCTTGTGATGGAGGCTATGTTGAGGAGTGCAGAGCAATTTGAATGACCTATGTCAAATAATAAACAATTTATGCCCCTTTTTGCATTACTTTCAGTACAGCCCTTAATAATAACAACAACGACAACAACAACAACAACAACAATAATAATAATAATAATAATAATAATAATATAAAGGAAAAATATATATACAGTGCTGAAAAAATATTCTATTTGAGACAGATTCAATTTAAGTGAGTTCTTGATTCAACAGGTCTGGCAGTAACAGGTCTGTCTGTGGCAAATGAAATTTAATTTAACTTAAGGTTTTCAAAAATCACAGTTTTCATTCATAATTTAGCAAAGGGGGGGGGGGGGGGGTGTTACGTTTTCACATAGAGCCTGGTAGATTTGGACAGCTTTTTTCCCTTAACAAACAAAATCATAATTTAAAAATAGTAATAACATTTAGTATTTACTTGGGTTTATTTGGGTAATTTAAGTGTGATAATATGCACAAAAAAAAAATCAATTCTTTATATATTTTACTAGATTTTCAGATCAGATGGAATTACAAATAAGAAACAATCACCTCCTATTTTACTGGATAAATGCTGAGGTAGTGACATACTGTACTGTACTGTACCATGATGCTGAATTGCGCTGTTCATGTGTCAGCCAACAACCTGACTCAATGTTTTCCCGATAGGAATTCCTCAAAAGCAAGTATTCTGAGAATTAAATTAGACTAAATAATGAAACCGAATCCCTGTGAAACAATTCAAAGGAAATTTTAAACATCTCTGATACCTTGACATGCAGCAAGCTACTTAATTTGCGCTTTAGTGTCACTGTTAAATAACCCCATTTGCTAGTTTAGGAAAACTATCTCATGCTGTTCTGCAACACAGTCAGTGAAAAATAGAAAATCAATGAAGTAGCCATTTTAATTTACCAAATGGTGGCGTTTTTGAAGCACACTCATATTTCAGACTAGGCCATGACCAGGATAAGGGTGCATGGCTTAATTGAACAACATCCTCCCAAATATCCCGAGAGAAGCCTGTGATAAATGTATGAAGTTGGTGAAGAATCAATTATTTTCAATTTTTTTTTAAATAAAATAAAATACATTAAAAAAATCATTCACAATTTAAACCAGTGTCTGGATGATTGGCATTTATTACACACATGGCAAGATTTTCAACCTTGCTCCTTCACATCAGGGTCCCAACTATAATTAGGAAATTTTCTGCATTGAGACCTGGTGCGCCCTGAGAATGCCTCCTCACATACATCACCTAGAAGAAAGTGCTGCCTGTGGCTAATGCTCCAGAGTCCCTGTCCTATTCCCTGAGCCAGTACCCACTCTGTGCCCACACACCATAGTGCTAAGAGCAGAGCGGCACGGCGGCAGGATGGCTCAGCCTCCGCCGCATGTTTTCTCCCTGTCAGAAATGACTGCTGCACCTTGCCGCTGGCTCTCAGCCCCAGACGGAATTACACAAGGAACGACAGCAGCCATAAATCAGACCCAGGACAAGAGGAGTGTATTGTGTATGAGGACAGCACATGGATGACTGCCAGCGCAACCCCAACCCCTTGTAAAAGTTTACCAACCTGTAACTGTGATGGAGTACAGGTGGAGGATGCGGCCGGAGGCGTGTAGTTGCGCAAATACAAATGGGTGCTCTCTGTTTGTTTACTTTGTGTTACATTTCACACAACCAGTAATGATATCATACAGTATTTAATACATGTAATATGATTGGATTTTATTTGAATAAATCAGATCCAAAAGTCTGAAATAACAATGTAGTTTATTTTTTTTTTTAAACATTTATTACAAAGAAAGAACATTTTAAACGCTTCATATTTCATATTCAGGATTCTGCACTATTTCTAGGTCCCTATTAAAATATTTCTCTGATATTGAACTGCATTGTACAAAAGGTCAGATTTTCCTGCTGGAGCGTGTGTAGAGATGACACGTCGATGGGTTTGATCTAAAAATGGATCATCAGGTTTTGCACAAAACTGTGGAGTTAGCCAGCTGGAGTGCACACTACTACTTATATTTTATCTGTGTTTTTTTTTTTAAACCACAAAAATGTGTGCTGTATAAAATGGAAAATATGATCATTTTTTAAAACACTAGAATTTCATCAGAGAATAATCTAAAATATAGGCCATCTAATCAAATATCTAAAAAGGAAATGTGAATACTGTATACTAGGTAGAACACCTGGAGGCACGAGGCCACCTTGCTAACCCCTACGCAAACCCCTCCAGGGTCAAGGGTTAGATTTGCTCCCTGGAGTCTGTGTGCATGGTGGGTCCAGCTTCCTCCTACAGGTCAAATACATTCCGCTTAGACTAATTGGTGTTCCTAAATTGCCCTGTGTGACATTCTGTCCATGGTGTATCTCGTCATATATCACGAACAGGATTTAATATTTGGCAAATATTGCAAAATATTTGCAAAATAGATCACTCACTCACTCATCGTCTGTATCGTGTATACCAGACGGGATGGGATGCCAATCCATCGCAGGGCACAGACACATGCTCATTCACACACTACGGGCAATTCGTGAGCACCATGCATACTGTATCTTTGGACTGATACCAGAACCCAGAGCATCTGAAGGAAACCCACTAACCGTACAGAGAACATGCAAACTCCATGCACACAAACCTGAGGTGAGAATCGAACCCTCGACCCTGGAGGCGCAAGGCCAACCTACAGTACAGTACGGAATGTACAGTATGCCAAATGTGGCACCCTAGATGAACAGATATTTGGTCTTAATTCTAAATAAAGGATTTACATTTTTAAAAAAAATATTATTATTTTTATTATTATAGACGGACACTAAGATGCCCTGAGACTAAGCTGCTGCTTGGGATTGGTAAGATAAAGAGAAAGAGAGAGAGAGAGAGAGAGCTAAGCCACTCTGAGTGCACTCTTGTGCTATAATCTTGTTTACACCAAGAATCTTGTTTATAATAAGGTTATATTGCAACTTCCATCTCTTTCATTTTCTACTTCCAGACATTTCAATGGCCCGGGTGAGCGAAAACCTTCATAACACCTAATGTGTTTAGTGCCCCCTCTCTTTCTTCCCCTCTCTCTCTCTCTCTCTCTCCCTCTCATTCTCTCTCCGGGATGGACAGACAGGTCTAACCCAGCAGCGAGCCAGGGATTTTCAATGACCCTCTGGTGAATCCGCGGCATTTATAGCCCCTGCGGCCAGGCGCAATCTTCTTATGAGCTTTACTTCGGCCCCGAGTGGACCTGTGGCTCAGTGAAAGGGGCATTCTGGAGTAAATAAGAGCGAAGTGGGGGGTGTGGGGGGGGGGGAAGAGACGGTTAACCCCCCGTGCTTTGTGACACACGGACGCAAGCGCGCGCTCGGTGACGGACAAAAACCCCCCTGCCTTGCGCTCAGCTCGCATCGGGAATACATAAACGTTCCTGAGTGAGAGCGAAAGAGAGAGAGAGAGAGAGAGAGATAGAAAGACAGAGACAGACAGAGAGAGAGAGAGAGATCGCATGAGTTGCATGGATTCTGGCGCGCGCCGCCTCCACGCCGGGGGTTCATGGTGAACCTAGCGAGCTTCTCATCTCGAACCACAACCCGGTAAGTAAGTACGGTGCATGTTTCGCGAGCGCTCAATGCTTTGGAACGCGGCGCGAAACAATTCCGCGCAGACGTTCTTCCTCGCGTGCGTCACACATCTGCTGTACAGTAGCGCGCGTCTTCGGGACTTTTTTTTTTGCAAGGTGGGCTGGCAAATGATAAATGATACCCGATCGCTGACAAACTCGCGTCTTTGCGTGTCTCAGGTGTCCAGTTTTCAATATAATTATGGCATGATAATGAGAAGGGGGAAAAAAATAATAAAAAATCATCTGTGTATGCAGTGTTTATTGGGCTGCGAACGCGCATCGGTAAGTGTCGGCATGTGGGGATGAGGTCGTCAAGGTATTTTACATTGAGCTGCTTTACTTTTTTTTGACTTCCTGTTGGTTTGAGCGAGAGAGAGAGAGAGAGAGAGAGAGAGATACACACGCACACACACAGAGAGAGAGAGAGAGAGAGAGTTTCAGCACCTTGGACAGCAGGCGACTGTTAACCGCTAGAGTTCGCCTTCAACCATTGAAAGCCGGCGCAGTGCGACTGATCCTCTCCTTCCTCTGTGTCTCCGTGTCTGGGATTTCGTTCAGCTCAGCTGTGTGAGTATCCTCTGTGTCTTCTTCTCTGCGTGCACGGTAATGAAAAGCTGATTATTTTATACATACACTAGTCTATAGAGCAGAATCAGGCAGTGTGCTACAGTATACTCTGGTGATCTCCAAGTTTAAGTCACTCCACTTCTGTCCTTATAGTTGTGTACTCCTTCTGTGCGTGTTCTGCTGTGCATTGCTGATCTATTATATTTTCCCCCCCTCTATTTTATTTTTTTCATTGATCTGCAAATGTCTCACGGATTTAGGCATGAAGAGCGTTTTTAGCTCTGCACTCAAACCGGGTTTTGTGGTTAAAGGGGAGACAGAAAGAGAGACAGAGAGACAGAGAGCGAGAGAGAGAAATGATAACAGCGAGCGATGTCTAACTAAACATGAGCTGGGAGTTAGAATTAAGGCACTTTATCTTAGATTGTCACAAGTAAAAATGAGTAGCTTTCATATCTACTAATATAGTGCAAATGAAATAAAATCCACCTCAGTGTATAGCCCGTCCTAGTCTATTAGGCACAAATCAGATTCTGTCCGCGTGGGCACTTTACCATCATGTGCAATAAACTCCAGCAAATGTATAGAACTGAAATTCTAGTCTAACTACCAGGAACACGAGAAGCATTTGAGGTATATGTGCTGTATGTGTTAAAAGTAAAATAATAATAATAATAATAATGATGATGATAAATCATGAAACTTTATTTCAACATCCATGCCTGGGATTGAGACTCAAAAGTAGTTGAGAAGATGCTGCTTAAGGGAGACTGGGGTTTGAATTGTTGTTGGCAGTTTTTTTTTTTTTTCCCCCACTTGTTCTTTTGCTAAGTGTGAAAACGCATAAGAGCTGTACACACCAGCTGCCAGTGCTAAAAAGGCGCCTGTGTGCCTCCTTAGATTTAGACATTTATTAAGGCATGGTGTGACCCACGCAGTTCATAGCACCGTAATGATGTGTTAAGGGTGCCTCTGAATGATAATCAGCTGCACGCATTAAGAAACAAGAGGCTGCAATCCAAGCCACAGTGCCACTCATGGCTTGTCACTCTTCTTACACAGGCTATTTTTCAGAAAGGCCTTTATTTATTTATTTATTTATTTATTTATATATTTATTTTTCAGCTGCTAAATGCCATCTTATGTGCTCACTGCCTCCCCTGGTCTATTGATATTCATTTTGCGTGGTGGCTCATCTGTGCAAATCCATAGAGACAGGAGTACAAGGAAACTATCCTCTGATTTAACCTGCTTTCACTTGTTTATCTAATGAGAAAATAAAAAGTATGCATTTTAATTAACTGTTTGGTAAAGTGCAGGAATGCTGCTCACATGCTCAATTTCTTTTTTTCCTGAGAGCTTTGCATGGGAGTTTGATTGCTAGGAAATTAAACATATCCTTACACTTGTGCATTCACATCTTCTGTATTGTAAAAAAAAAAAAAAAAATGACATAACAGCTTTTCCTTTTGGCATCGATTCTAAATGATCTTCAAGCTCAGGTGCGTCTCCTTGCGCTCCCGTGTTGGCATTCAGACAGTGACTTCTGGCCAAACAGTGCTTCACATTTTAAAAGCGACAGAGACGGGTTGCTTTGTAAATCTCACAGCGTTTGTTCGGTGCTTGTGCATTTTAGCGTCCTCGCCTTGTCTCTTTCCAGCTCTAATCGTGATTATGCAGGTTGGAGATTGACTAAGCTAGCTTGAATGCACTCTGCCTGAGCCAGGGTTTTTGTTGCGGGGAGACGGAGAGAGCGTTCCAGACTTGCAAGATGGGTGAGACGCCGTGATGTAGATGGACTGCATGAGAGCAGTGGGACACTTGCATTAATATTAATTCATTAAAAAAAATACCCTGTCAGTTCCAGTAACACTTAATGTCTAGTGTGTGATGTTTTCCAGGATGTGACTCACATTGAAAAGTTTACGAAGCAAATAACTTGCTAGGGAATAATAGAAGGTGTTATGCTGACATTTAGTGTATTAAATATAAAACGTGCGTATTTGAGTGCACCTTAAACCACCGCTCGTCTCACAAAAGTTTATCAATTAAAATTCCACTTATGCAAAATACATTAAATTTCATCATCATCATTAAATCTTAAAATCTGTTTTTAAATTTCACTATTCATATCATATATATATCAAACTTCATATTCATATCCCTTTAATAGTCCTAATACATGCACAATAAGAATAATTGCCCATTAATAAATAAAACCCTTTAAAAGTTTTTTTTACTACATTTTTTTTTTACAAGGAGCCCACTGAGTAGCGCTCTAGTAAGCACAATGGGTAAATTATCAGGCGTACTTTATTGCCAAAGATATAATTAGCAGTACTACTTGATTAGTAAGGTTATTCTTTATGGCTGTACAAAACGTATGAGCCATTATATGGTTTTTAACCATTTTAATTCATTTATATAGAAAATGTGAACATTGTTCAGAGGGATACATACAGTATGTTTTATCACTGATGGCCATAAACTGGCAAAAAAATGTACAACTTAACTCTCTACTTCACACATTCATCTGCGGCAAGCTTTTGAGTCTGGTTCGGGGTTGCAATGGATCTGAAATCACACCTCGTAACTGTGGACACAAAGCAGGTGAAATCACTCCAGTCTATCACGGGGCACCACAGACACTCTTTAACAATGTTCGGCAATCAGTCGTTTTATATGCATGATTTTGGACTGTGGGAAATGGGAAAAAAATTGGAACGAAGATGGAGAGAGCATGGAAAAACTTAGCACAGACACTAACCCAGCGTCAGGATCAAACATCAGACATTTAAGCAAAGAGGCAGCAGTACACATACACAACTTGTTTATTTGTTCATTTTTGTGTACGGGATATTAAAGTTCTGTAGACTGAAGCCGAGTTTCACGTTGCATCTGCATTGTTTAACATGTTGTCTACTTTTTCTTACATTGAAATGAATTTTCTACGTTTTCTAAAACATTCCCTCCCTCTAATTGAGATGAGAGTTCTTTTTTTATATTATTATTAGAGATACAATTATGTACTTCATCCAAGTACATAATTGGCGCAACTAAAATCCACCTACTATCAAAAGTACAATAGGTTTTCTTGAAAGGCTCCA
The DNA here is from genome assembly GCA_030014365.1 of Clarias pachynema. Taxonomy (NCBI): domain Eukaryota; kingdom Metazoa; phylum Chordata; class Actinopteri; order Siluriformes; family Clariidae; genus Clarias; species Clarias pachynema. Next base: position 35,498,497 of record JAQMYL010000023.1, on the reverse strand, counting down.
AAAATAAATAAATTCCGAAAAATGGCATGCAGCCATTTGGCAGCATTGTGCATTGGAGGGTTAATGTGGACTTCTATCACAGAGCCCGGCTAATTAGAGATGTTTTTGTGAAAACGTCATTTTCTTTTTCAATCCAGTTTTATTGTATATGTCTAATTCATTATGATCTTCCCATAGCACGTCTGTATGATATGGGAAGCTTTTAAGTTCTAGAACTATTTCTAGTTCTTTTCAGATTGTAAGAGCTTTCTGTGGCTCCAGAACCATACTCATGTCAGGAATAAAGAGGCGACTCCGGAGCAGCTGAACACACTTAAATCAAACAGAACAGGAACAGGGACTCTGGGTGAGCCAGAACTAGAGCTAAAACCAAGTCATACGTAAACACAATAGTTGTAAGAGAAACAT
>JAQMYL010000023.1:35487212-35497989 GCA_030014365.1 Clarias pachynema | reverse complement strand
GTTTTCATAATACGCGGTACTGACAAGCAGCCTGCATCCTTTGATCGAAGTAGGCGTGGCGGATCGTAAGACACTAGTAGTTCGCTCAGATACTGCGGCGCGAGACCATTTAATGCTTTATATGTCAAGAGTAGTATTTTGAAGGGTATTGTAGTTCAGCACCCTTGTTGAAGTTTCATCGTCATGCTCCAAAGTGTGACTCCTGAAATAGCAAAAAAGTTGGAAGGGAGTTCCATATGGTCATTTGCGAATACCATGCCTTTCACCGATTAGCTGGGGGGAATGTGGTCCTTCTCAAAAAAAGGGGGGGATTCCATTTCTCCATGCTGCAAGCAGGAAGATCAGTACACACTGTTAGGCAGGAGGTGCGATTGAAGTTCTCTGTGGAGTGAGACGGAGGAGCAAGGTGGTAGATCTGTGCTCTTTGTGGAGCAGGAAGGTAGACTTATGTCCTCAGCTGGGTAGGGAGGGCAAAACACCTTCAGCTGAGTGGGGTGGTAGACAGACACTGTTTGTGGAGCAGTGTTATATTGTCAGGGAACTGTCTTAAAAATAAGGGTCGGTGAAAAAGACCTCCTTATCAGATTCAGATGTTTAGAGATTCGGAGCTGGGAAGGCTGCCCCTTGGGCTCTGGTCTATGCAGTGCTAAAGAGCCACTGTCCATGTTTGGCCGTACGGCCCTGGCTGACACACTGGGTGTACTAGAGGCTCTCTCCTTGGCCTGTGGTCTAAGCATTGCTGGATCGCTGCTCTCGGGGCATGGCTGCATGACTCTGGCCAACACCCTGGCAGTAGTCCACGACCCCAGGAAGGCTTTCAGGAAGCCTCACAATAGGTTGGTCACGGTAGTTGATCAGTCTGTTTCTGGTTACACTCTTTGTGGTCCCACAGAAAACGTCTTTGTCTCCCTCAGCTGCACTCAGTTCTGTTTGAGCAAGAGACTCATCTGCTGCATCCCTTTTGAGGTCTCGTGTTCTGTCATGAATTACCTTCTCACTTGGATGCAGGTGCAGATGCTTTTTAATATGCAGAGTTAAACATGGAACTATGGCTGTGAGCACGAACAAAACCGTAAACACACAACAGATGCAAGCAAAACATGAACCGAAAAACCTGGAACTAAAGAGACGAACACAAACCGAGTGCACACGATCACACAGATGTGACTTGTTGTGGTTTACGGGTAGTATAGTCCAGCACTCTTCCTGCACATCCCTAGCAACTCATCACTTTGAGCACCTGACTGTATATTACTGCATGAAGTGTCCGACATCACATAATAACAAATAGTCAGGTGATTGTCATTTGACCCCGTAACTTTATAACACGTTTTAGGCAACGGCCAAACGAATTCTCTTTAAATAACAGGACAACAGGTCAAAACCGATGCAGTAAAATGGGTAAATTTGTGGGGTTGTTTTAGTGTGGTGTATGTTTCTGTTGTAATTCAAAATTGTGGTTCACTGAATTCAGTTTCAATTCCATTTCCTGACATTGAGCAAAACTTTTTAATTTCAGTGTGTATTGACTATAAATCCAAACATCTCAAACATAATGAACTGTTCTTGTTTCTTTCTAAATTTATGTTCACAATCAAGTAATACTTCCAGATGTCTAACTGATCATAAGAGATATTTTCCAGAGAGAAAAAAAAAGTGGATTTAATTGGATGAGATGCATCAGCAAATAGTTGGCAAAGGCTGTCTAAGCCTGGAAAGAAAGTGTCAGAATTCACTGACATTTACATGTCTATTTATTTGTAAATGTATTAAGCATTTACAGAAGCTTTTATCCAAAGTGACTTAATGTAGCGGAGTCAAGTAGAGCATAGAGCAATTAAAGAAGCTGACAGCATAGTGCAAGTGCCATGAGACACTTTCCACCAATTGACATTTGGTGGTTCAGTAGATAATTAACCTCGGTGGACATTTTATCCCAGCTTTGACAAAAGGGCCCAAACAGAACATAAAGATCGTGACTACTCTCTTGGTCTCATTGACTGTACATACAGTACTATAATAGTAGTTCTAATGTACAACATGAACAAAAGAAATGCATTATTGTTGCATTTTACTTCTATGGAATGTCCATGTAGGGTCTAGGTTCTTGTCATGTAGTACATCTATCTATTTATCAGTTTAGCTAATAATGGAATTTGTTTTTGAATTAATTAAACAGTTATATCGCATCTGTTGCAATCTAACTATACATATTAATCAGTCAACAGCTGTTATTTTTTAAAATACATATTGTACATTTATTTGCAATTCATATTTTACAATTACAACAGAACTGAATGTCTCTGATGGTCTTGCCTACATAATAGGAAAAAACTATGCAAAATGAGCAATGAATAAAGACATGGCATATTAAATTATGTGGTAGAACGAATTAAGAAAAGGCTCTGTCTATGGTGCTGAAAAGCCTTAAGGCAGCTGTTAAAGTGGCATACAAGATTTGATTTCCTTTAGCTCCTTAGAAAGCATACTATTTAAATACATGTTTTCTTATTGTCACTTTTACATGCTCTTTTAGGTTAGAATTACAGAAAACATGCCAAAACACTGAACTGTATTGTGTTCTTGACTACGTATCGAATTAAAACAGCTCAAAAGCCTTTGAAAAGCAGAATTCCAAGACTAGCCCTTTGATGCTTCTAGAGTACTGTACTGTTCAGGAGAAGTGCCTGTCCAAAGAATGTACGCCTACCTCCAGAGATGGAGGGCACAATCATTATTCATCCTACAGTGAGTGCCGAGCCTCGGGACAGCTTGCAAATGGGCAGATGAGCCATTGACAGTCGCAGAAAGCACTTGCAGAGAAAGAGGGGGAAAAAATAAGGCTGTCGTGCTTTCAGAGTCATCGTTATGCATTTAGAGATGCACTAGCACTTCTAGATAATGTGGAAATTATAAAGCCTTTACCGCTGAGTGATATTTTATTTCAATTTACCAAAGTAAAGATTGCCCAAGTTCTTAGATGTTATCTCTTCACCAGCATAGCGGCGGCATTAGAAAGGTTCAGTATGCTGCTCAGGTGAGTGATTCACGTGTGTGTCTTAAGATTAGTAAACTGTTGCCTACTCTGACCTGGCATGTGGTGCGACAATGTTTGTTTTGGAGGTTTCAGCACCAAAAACAAATTGACGTCTGTCTTTGAAGGTTGAGGTGGATTGCAAGCGACTATCTAAAGTTTCACAATCCAAATGGTCACAACACAATATTCATTAATTATTGCATTTATTCATTGATTCATTCATTCTTCCTAGATAAGTGCTTTATCCTGGTCAGTGTCATGGTGGATCTCTAACCTGTACCTGGAACTCTGGGCAGGAGGTTGGAACCTACCTTGGATGAGATGCAAGTCACTGCGTAAATTAATTTGTATAAAATGGCATACACTACAGGTAGAAACAAAGCCAATGTATTATATGTCACTGAAATTCTTAAATAAATTAATCCTGTTCTTTGCACGAATGAACATTTTAATCAGCTTCCAATCCATCTTTATTGTTCTGGGGTTCAACAAGCCATGGAGGGCATCCAGATTCTGGCTAAACTACAATAGATAAAGACCTTTCATTAATAACAGCATATTGACTATGTTGTATATGTGAAACTCCTGATATCCTTCACATAAATTAATTTGCGGTTCCAACAATTGGGTGAACTGCTGTTGTACTCAGCTGGCCTCAGGTCTGGTTTGATGAATATTCTGTACTCATATGAAACCTTATTCAAGCTTGTGACACACAATAGGTTTTGTCATTGCTGAATTCAGAGCCTCGTTTATTGATTGGGTTTTTGTGCGAGCATATGGCGCATACACATTCACTGCTTAAATAGATAGTCAGAGCATGTAGTACTTCAAGCATTAGAATTTCAGCACCCTGTATGGGTAACTAAACTGCTGCATCCATGTTTGAGGAAAGGAATAATATACAGGAAATCACATGAAACAACAAAATAGATATAACTCATATTGTTTTGAAATTCCAAATTGTGTAAATGGGCAGTGTTTTACTGTAACTACTGTATAGCCATATTTCAAACCTCACCTCATCTATAAAAAAGTAAGGCTGGTGGAAATGTATATGTTGGTAGAACTTTTTAATTATTTCTAAACACTGCATTCTCTCTCACTTCATGTGGAGTCCCAGGGGACTCTGGGAACTAGGTGTGTCACAGGGTACAAGCATGCACACACTCACTGTAATTTGGAAACAATTAGCCTAATCATGTCTTTGTACTTTTGAGAGGAAACCCAGCAAGCATAGGGAGAACATGCCCTGAACTCTCGATCCTAGAGTCGCAAAGCCAGTGTGCTAACCACAGTGCCATCTTAAACACTCACTCTTCATCTATTGACCACATATTCCTCACACACTTAGAAGCATTTGTAATTGATTTTTACATTTATTAATATATGACATCATACGTCCAAGTTGTTAATAGTTACATGATTAAGCCCATATAGCTGCTGCACTGATCGTCTGGAGTGACATACCTCTCAATACTGCCCAAGAGGATAAAACACGCCTTGTTTAATAGCCTGTCATGGTAGGATAAGGCTTCTAGCCTAATTGTAAACTGTGATGATGATCCATCAATGACTGGGTGAAGCTCTGCTTCGACAGGGGAGCACTTCATGTGTTGACAGATGAATAGCTGAGTCTATTACCAAATAGCCATTATAGGTCCAAAACAGTACCATAAGGCTTGCATTGGCTTGGAACTTGTGCTACCGATCTTTGTAGAAAAATTCCTGTAGACAAGGAACCATGGGTATCACCTTGGAACCGTTGGGTCATCAGATCATGATTCCCAATCAATTACAATGATTTCCATTAAAGACAAGAATGATATGGGTTAAAACTCAATTACTTAATCCCTGTAGGCCTAAAGGACTGCACTTGTTGCAGCTCTGGTTAACAGTCTTGGCATGCCAGTACTGCCAAGCAGCCTACCAAAAGATGTAAGTCTGATAACTTTCGTCACACTTTGGGACAACAGGTTGGCTGTTACTCCCCTGAAACTAGTTTTATTTTGTTGAATCCTAAGGTCTGCTCCAATACCAGGGTTCTTCCCCAGTTCACTGTAAATCAGAGCACTGTAATGTGCACGAGGAGGTTGGAGGCGCCACAGATGGCTTGCTCCGTAGCGGAGGCCTGTCAAAAGCAATTGCCCAAATATGGTAGTACTTTCATGCCTCTGGTTGTCAGAGTTGACAGGAATGTTGACATGCATTCCCTAAACACCCTCAGTTTTACAAAGAGGCCGGAGGGTAAGACAATAAATTGCAATGCCTGTCTTCAACAGGCAAGTCCCCCCAAAATCTGTGTTCTAGAGTGAAGAGGACATAAAAGGTGCCTTGCACAGCCTCACTGACGTGACCCACTCTGTGGCTGGGGCTTAAAAGTCTTTAAACCCCACCATAAAAAAAAATAACATAAAAAAAAAAAATCAACCATATAACTTCCTTTGTAGGAGCATTTTTTTGACCAGCTCTAGCTGGTCAACTCAAGGGCAATCCATTATTCTGTTCTGGAATCTGAAAGCAGGGAATCTTTATCTATAAGCCTAAAAAGTGACTCTGGTACATGAGATAGATTTTGCACAGATTGTGTCAACCAAGCCTGGTGTCATCCATAAACCAAATTGGTGGAGATCCATCCTGCATCCTGTTCTATGTGTCTCACTGCCAGGAAGTTTCGATCAGCTCTGTGACAGAGGGCTCAATAGCTGCAGAATGAAGAGATGGCTCCAATGTGAGTAGCATAATTGTAGTAAATTGCTTGCATTGCCTTATGTGGAAGGCAATTTTGTAAGATCTCTTTAGGATATCACCAGTAGATCTATTTAGGCAACAGGTTCCAGAACGTACAGTAATTTATTTTGTCCAATGAAGCCACCAGTGATGCAACGCAAGTGACAATCTGACAGGCTTGCGGCAACATTTAGAATGGTCTAGTAGAGGGTTTAAAAAAAACTCCTTCCAATTCTGTCAAAGTTTTACTACTGATGCACAGTGAAATTCCCTGTGGCTGAAGCTGTGCAGAACAACACATTTCATGCTATGAGCTGCTTCTCAGCCTCTGGTCAAATCCAAGCTGTTCGCTATTCAATGATGGCTGTCCCAGACTGTTTGGTGCTACCTGGAGGCTGATAAAGACTACATCAGATTTTCTTTAAGACACAGCAATTCCAGATTTCCTTAACACATGCTTAATTGGTTAATGCACCACTCATACTGTACAGTACATGTTCATTCCCAGCATCCAGAGATCTTAGACACTGGCTGTAAAGGTGGGAATCCTTACGAGCCAAAGCTCTAAGTGCATACTGTCTAGTGGAAACTAGCAAACTCAGTGGTTAACCACAAAAAAGTATGTGTCATGCTGGGAATACTCGCCCCACTAGTAGAATAGAGTCACGCTGCTAGTCCTCAGACGCCTGGGGATGTAAAAGCTGAGTAACTTGCCAAGGAAGCAAACATCGCTCAGCAGAGAAAAGAATGGATGAGGAGAAGGAGGGAGAATCAGTTCCTGCTATACTGAGCACAGTATGAGTTCTCGTCGTACGTGGCTTCAGCTCTACCATTATTCATTTCAACTGAGACACCGCTTATGGCAGGACATCCATACACATACAGTACGTGCGAATACAGTACGTTGCACTCGTTTAGAGTCGACTTGATATTTGAGTGTAACTCTGCTGAACAAGCACAAAGAAGTCAAATAGCGTTAATTATGACCAGAGTCGCCATGAGTAAATGAAATAAATGTCATTAGTTTTCGAATTTATAGCAAATACAGAATTATTTGATTACCTTAGTTTGTCTTAGCGGTAAATGTCTTGACAGTTGTAATGCTTACAGCAAAGCATCCAGGTGTACTGCCCCCTGGTGGTTACGAGGGGTAAATTAGAACCAATGGAAGAGTGATGAAGGCAAACGGAAGGTGATAAACTCAATCATTTTAATCAGCACTTTAAACATTCTATAGACAATGAGGTATGCAGCTTGAATTCAGTTAATTGCTTAATAGAATTAAACAGTCCCAATTTATAAGTGATAATTGTTTTGTTTGAATTGTACTGAACATACGATATGATGTAATGATGTTCGATTAGATTTAATTAGAAAAGAAATGAGATAGATTATAAAATCAGATTTGATCTTATTATTTATGATAGCATCAATATCTTCGTTGCACACACACACACACACACACACGCGCGCAAAGCCATAGACCAAATGCATGCTGCTCAGCAAAACATGCATGTCACAGCCACTATAATTAGTCCCAGAGGGACATACGGATCCTAAGGAGCAAGGACCAAAAGGACCCTAGAGTTACTGCAATCCAAATTAATTTCATGAATTTATTCATATTAATATAGCCAAGACTGAATTAATTTAGGATCTTCATTCAGGATATTCAAATTTTCTTTTGTTACCAGTTTGGCTGTTAACCTATGAGTTAGGATTATTTTTAAAAAAATGTGATTTAATTTTGACCAGACTGACGATACACGATAATCGTGCTTTAAAAAAACCTCTGTTTTAAAGGGGACCTATCATGCAAAAATTCACTGTTTAGTCATTTTTAGGCATGCGGATGAGTCTTGAGGAAAAAAAGGACTGGCCTTGGGTTTAAACAAGCCAATTTAGATTTTCTTCTAATGTGACATCATATAAGAAGACCCCCTCCCTTGGCTCGTTTCTCAGTTCTATACAGCTCTGCTCAGCTTTGCTTTGCTTTCATAGGGTTAGGGCTCATCACTCTCTTTTGCACTGACATGAAAGAGAAGTGAAATGTGATTTTGAGTTATTAAAAACAATGCATTATCTCAGGGTATTTATGCTGGACTATTAACACACACTCTGGAGACCTTTGAGACCCATGTTAAAGTTTTAAAGAAATAGAAAAATATGGGACCTTTAAGGTGTGTGAAAGTTGAGTTTATGATGCCAGGCTGAGGATGAAAAGGAGACAAAAAATATCACTAGTAGACTTACTCTATGGGTATGATTAAAAAGTGACAAATAACAAAGGGAGACATTTCTCTAATATGCAGTGCTGTGCAAAACTCTTGAGCCAGCCATTTCTTCATATTAGATTCGAACAAATTGAGTAGATTAAATTAAAGCAATAGGAACAAATGTTTTACTGCGACAGACTGCAAAGTGCCTAAAGATGCTATTTAAAAAAATCGGTTGTTTATGTAACACCCTCAGCAGCGACCTCATTTCCCCTCTCGTCTGGTCCAACCACTCAGCATTCCGGCCCGATCATCATCTGCGCCTGTTTCTCACCGGTTCATGCCTTAAGTCAGATGTGTTTCATGCTTGAATGATTCATAGGTCACTGTGTGGTTTAACAAACAAAAAACATTTCTGTGAAACTGCTCATGTACAGGACTGGACTGAAAATGAGAGATAAAAAGTCTTTCTGGGAGCCTGGAGAACTATTCCACTATTTTAAAAATAAAAGAAAGTCTGGCTCTTTGGAAGCGGAATATGAAGAGCTGAGGGGTGGCTCGAGAGTTTTGCACAGTACTGTACTTGATCTTTTGTGCTTTATTTGATATCTCTTTTATAAGCAATATATTGCAAGCCTTTTACGTCTGTGTCTTTGCTGCAAACACAAGGCTCGCGTTCTTCTTACGTGCCACCTTTTTTTTCCTTCTGTCGCTAGGAGAGAGTGTATGGTTTTTGAACCCGTGAATATTTGTCTGGACCGTGCTGGTCGCCGCAGCTGAAGTGCCGAGAGACTATGTGAGAAGAAACGTGCCGAACCGAACTGCGAGGACAGGTGCTGCTTGATGGAAGCAGCCAAACAGCCATCTGCTCTAGAACACTTCTAGCCCCTGGAAAGGAGCTGTCTCGTACTTGCAGAACTGATTAATGTCTTCGTCTTGCTCACCAAAAGACATACCTGGCAGATGTGAGTTACTTTGATTTCGGAAATCTGACACTAGTCAGACTTTTACTAAATTAAATCAGTGTTACAAATGGAGGAGAAGAAAAAAAAAGTTTGGCATGTCTTACGGTGCATGAAGCAAAACGACAGGGAGAAAAAAACATAAAACGTTCATGTTGTCTGTCTTTGTGTCACACGTGAGACGGGAAAAAGTCCAATATTTTATTACGAGCGTAGTTCGGTGCGTGATGAATGACAAATCGGTGTGGTCCACCTTTTCGGATTTCCTTCTGTGTCTTCCCGGCGAGTCTGAGAACATCTCTGCCAGGAAATCTTGAGAAACAGCGGCGAAGCGAACGCTCACTCCTGGATATCTTGACAGATTTATCTTGCTCACAGGAGCGGGTATAAATGTAGAGTGTGCTTCTCAGACAGGACCACGGTGTAAAAATCTGGTGGGTTCAGCGGCCCTTTCCTTCAGCTACACTGACATGGGTTAAGGATGTCTCCTGAAACAGGGACATTTAATAGCGGACGCCAAATCGTTCATGACTCAGAGACAGGCAGCGGATGTCCAGGACAATTTTGTCAAAGTGAAACGGTTATTTCGCAGTCTGTGGGAGGGCTGTGAGTCTAACATTAGAGATCGGGGGGGAAGAAAAAAAAAAAGACGGCGTTCGTAAAGCGATGCTGCGCTCTACAGTTGTAAGTACCTGTGCATCGTATTCATATTGAACCAGAGAGACGCTGTTAAAATGGCAGACGGCAGTCGTTCCTCATATGCGAGGGTGTATCGCTGATACCTGCATCACGAGGGTTAACTACACCATCTGCTGAGACAACAGGGGTCCTGCATTGTCAGGTTTTGATTATAAAGACTCCATCCAGAAAAAAAAAAAAAACAGGACTATAGCTGAACTATAAAGACCGCGGCTTTACATACAGTATATACAGTAAAATGCAAAGTGCTTTTTTTCCTCCTAGCAAGGGATTGAAATCTAAAGCTACCAGGCCTTGTATGGGCAATATTTTTAATCTGCTCTGCTAATGTGCAATATTGATCGCTGTTTCCAGGGTACCATTAAGAACCCCAAGCATCTCTTAAAGTTCAGTGGGTAATTAAGTAAAATGTCTTTTAAATTCTATTGACTGAAGATTGCACCAGCTGCCAAGATAGCTTTAATGCATCTCAAGATTTTTAAGGGCTCTAAGCATTTCTGTCATGATGGGACGTAAATCTCGCGTTGTGGCAGGCACGGGCATCGCGCTTACGTAAGCAAACACATCAGGTCATAATTAAAGGCTGGGAATTGTTTTAAATAATTCAACCCATGACTGTTTATGAGACTCTATGATGAAAAGAAAAGAAAAAAAAAAAAAAAGCATTACATGTCCTGGTAATCAGCAGCAAGAGTGCAAAGGAAAGCAGCGTTACCATAGAGACCGGCTTCAAACTTGGAGAAAATACAGTATGCTAGGATCTATTTAACAAAAATGTGCCAGTATTCACATGGTTTGTTGGCTGCCGTGTTTACCCGCAGTGTCTCCTGGCATTACAGCGTAGACGCATACAGTAGCTTTTGCAAGAATTTGGAAATTTGTGCTTTAAGAAATTTACACACAGTTTCTTTAAAAAATTGAATCATTATAAGTCACTAAAATCATAAGTTTGTATCAGTTTCCCATTGGTTGGAAAGGAAAGCATGACCATTAGCACTAGCAATGGCTGAAAACGTAGGCTGTATACTGTACATGGATAATGTACAGTACATGTGGAGTTAGGGGTGGGCGATATACCGGTATACACGGTTAACCGGTAGAAATTTGTCAACCGGTAGAGATTTTGGTCTATC
>JAQMYL010000023.1:35476198-35486854 GCA_030014365.1 Clarias pachynema | reverse complement strand
CAATATTTCAAAACTTTCTTTTTTTCTAAGAGTCTTCTTTTACTTTTGTGATATTTTACAATTTTCTATTGTATATATATGACCATATATGGTTTCCTGCCTCTCTAGGATAATAATCTGTCCGAAAAAATGTGTATATGTACAAATAATTGCTATACTTACTGCATTTCGTTGCCTTGTACTTCTACATGTGTAATGACAATAAAGTTGAATCTAATCTAATCTATAGAGCAAGGATGCCTTCAAATCATTCAATCAAACAAACAAACCAACAAATATAAAGCCCATTATGTAGTAATTAATGAAACAAAGCCAATATTTGTCGTGATGACGCTTCGAGGACCCTGTAGTCTCAGGTACAACGTGCTTGTAGTACAGCTACAGTTCTTCTGAGAGCTTCTTTTTTGCCTGCAAAACCCTGCAGCTTCCATCCTGCTTTTTTTTTTCCTGAAAAGTGATTGCTTATATAATGTGCTTCTTCCCTTTCTAGCATACAGTACAAGTATTTTTCTGTAAGGTTTAATTTTATGATGAAATATTAAGGTTTGAAAATGGAAATTTAGCTATCTATGCAAAAAATACAAAACGAAACAATACAAAAACCTTTATTTTCTACTGATATATTTTATCTTAATGTACTGATACTAGTACACGGTTACCAAATGTGGTTCTTTCGCCCGATTAAGGGTTAAAGCATGTTAAATGCATATTCTGCCACGGTCCTATGGGTATAGTATTGTATCTGTTTGAAATAACTGTGTGTATGTTGCATTTTTAAAAATTCTAAGTTCGGATTATTGGATAAACTCTCTCATCCACTGATCCACTCATCTGTATCTCCTGCTAGATCGATTCCTTTTTTAGCCAGGGAAAACCGTAACCTATTTAATTCATTTATCCTCTCTCTCTCTCTCTCTCTCACACACACACACTCACACACACACACACATTCACTCTCACTCTCTTACTCTCCCTTTCCTGTCTTGATGTCCTTTATGCTTCTTATGTGTTGGCCAAGCACCGTGCATTGTGGCCGGCCATGATATGATTGATCTATTCCACATGCCTGGTAGTAACTTCTGTTTCTAAAACGTTTCTTAAGCCCTGGGATGTTGGTATAAAGCCTGTATACCTTCGATTCATGTTCTGCACATAACCATCAGTCTTCTCTTCCATGTCTCCCTACCTGCAATTGATTTTTATAAATTATTATTATTATTTTTTTGGGTGGACAGTGCTTCATAAATCCTGAGGCCTCAAGCCCTTCATATATACCGTATACATTACATCCAAAAGAATGTGAACACCTGACTGTTACATTAACATTCCAGATTTATTCTTTTCATTCTTCTATAATTAAGAATCTTTTATAATGAGCTCCACTCTTGTAGGAAGGCATTTGGACCGTGGCTGTGAGGATTTACGATCTTTCAGCTCCAAGAGCATTTGTAAGAATTTTGGCCTCTTGGTTTTCACTCGCTCACTCACTCATTGTCTCTACCACTTTATCCTGAGTACAGAGCTGCCCTGGACAGGGTGCCAATCCATCGTAGGGCAAACACACACACACACACACACACACACTACGGGACATTTGGGAATTCCGGAGTACCCGGAGAAAACCCACCAAGCACGGGGAGAACATGCAAACTGAATGCCCGGGGCGGGAATCGAACACAGACCCTCAAGGTGCAAGGCGACAATGCCAACCACTAAACCCCCCCCCCTTAGGTCCTGTAAAGGGAAAATGTAAAACTTTAGCATGCAACGACATTTCAGACAGTTCTAAGCTTTTTTATGGTAAAAAGTTTATGGAAGAACCAGAAAGTCAGTTGTCCACAGACTTTTGGACACTTAATGAACTGTTGTTCAAGTGACTAAAAATTCCAGCGTAGGACGTGCTCAGACTATCAGACAATCCACAATTGCTGAACACAGAGTGAGAGAGTGTATGAGAGACATTAAAGGAGAGTTGAAGCACATAAAGCCTTTAAGTGGAGGCTTTGATGCAAAACCATATAGTGCTGTCTATAAGGACGTGATTATAAAAAAGGATATGTGCAGATGAGTCATTCGTCTCCCTGCCGAACTGCCTGCATGTTGATCCGGGTAGAATGGTGCATGCCCGAGTCCTTGACTGCTATAGTAAGGGTATCTGCTGCTTCTGTTCTGCTGTGGCCGGCATTAATACGGTGTTGGACCACCACAAGCTGCCAGAACAGCTTCGGTGTTTGTCGGGGTAGATGTTAAAAGTGTCTCAAACTATACAGTAGGGATGGAAAAGTATGTGTATATACAGTATAAGCATGTGCACTGTACTTACCAGCCACTTTGTTTGGTAAACCTGTTCAACTGCTCATTAATGCAAATATCTAATCAGCCAATCACATGGTAACAGCTCAATGCATTTAGGCATGTAGACGTAGTCAGGACAACCTGCTGAAGTTCAAACTGTGCATCAGTATGGGGAAGAAAGGTGATTTAATTGACTCTGCATGGTTGTTGGTGGCAGTATGGCCGGTCTGAGTAATTCCAAAACCGCTTGGATTTTCACAACTATTTCTAGGGTTTATGGAGAATGGTCTGAAAAAGTGAAAATATCGAGCGAGCGGCAGTTCCCTGAGAAGAAATGTCTTGTTTATGCCAGAGGTCAGAGTGACCAGACTGGTTCAAGCTTTTAGAAAGGCAACAATAACTCAAATAACATTTTGTTACAACTGAGGTATGCCAAAGAACATCCCGTCGAACCTTGAAGCAGATCACCGGGTGCTGCTCCTGCCACCTAGGAACAGAAAACTAGGGCTACAATTTGCATGGACTCAACAAAATTGGACGTTAGAAGACAGGAAAAACATTGCATCATCTGATGAGTCTCAATTTCTCCCGTGACATTCGGATGGTAGGGTCAGAATTTGCATAAACATCATGGATCCATCCTGTCTTTTATCAATGGTTCAGGCTGGTGGTGGTTGGCACACTTTGGCTTCACCTCGTATCAACTGAGCATCATTTAAATGCCACTGCCTACCCGAGTATCGTTGCTGACCATGCCCACCCCTTTATGAGCAGATGATAACACTTCATGCAACAAGGATCTCAAACTGGTTTCTTGAACATGACAATGAGTACACTGTACTCAATTGGCCTCCACAGTAGAGCTCAATCCAATAGAGCACCTTCGGGATGTGGTGGAACATGAGAACCACATTGTGGACGTGCCGCCAACAAATCTGCAGCAATTCCATTCCGCCTCTAAGGAATATTTCCAGCACCATGTCGAATCAAATCCATGAAGAATTACGGCAGTTCTGGAGGCCAAATGGGGTCCAACCCAGTACTAAGAAGGTGTATCCATTGAAGTGTCCAGTGGGTGTGCAGAGTGATGTAGAAGTCCGCCTAGTCAAACTAGTCATTTTGAGCAAACGAATCCCTCTGATCCTGATCGATTGCAGTGTAATAAAGCCGGACGTGACGTGGGGCTTGTGGGGCAACAGCTTCGGAGAGCACCGCTGTCCGAATTAAATCAATTTACCTTAGTATATTTGTGTGCCTTTAGCAATAAAGCTCATCTCGCTCGGTCCCCGGTTCCGTGATAGCTTTTCACTAAGTGCCGCATCACAATGCAGAATGCATCTCAGTTTCCCTTAGCCCTGCTTTAGTTGTTTACTCGTCTCACTCCAAAAAACAGGTGTCTTGTGGATCTTAATGTCTTGCAGCCTTAATCGTATGAAAGATTTATTTATTTTTTTTAAGAATCCTTGCTTGATATAGACTATGATTACGGTGAAATGGACCGTGCAAGTAGTTCTAAGTGAATGGCATTCAACGGAAAATGATATTCTCGGGCGTTTTAACGAATAGGGAAGCTTGGCAGATGGCATGAACAGAGGTGCTGCACCAGCCTGCACCTGTTGTCTGTACTCGCGCAGGCCCTTTGGTGCTAGATACACCGGGCTGGCTTTCAGCCGCAATCAGAGCAGCCAGCTGATTGCCGACTGAGCGACAGAGACATGAGAAGGAGAGCCAAAGGGGGAGCAGGAGAGAAAAAACGATGAAATAGTGAGCACTGCGAGGTGTTATCCTGCTGACAAATATGGATGTCCTTGTAAACAGTGTGTCAATTACACCATCTCACCTTAATGCTGGATGACAGACTAATGTTTATTAGAGACTCATGGGTGAATATTTGCGCCTGGCTCCAGTCTCCAGGGAGAAGCGCGGTGTTTGATGAGACTCTTCTCAACTTCTCAGTGGATTTACTGTACTCAGCTGAAGCCACTGCCGAATTTAACTTGTCATTCGGTGGACTCGAGCATGGGAGGAACGAGCCACTCTAATGATGTGGGGTTTTATGTGAGCGTAGACTGAAGTGAAGCTGACAGCCTGTTCCTTGCTGACTTTGTGCAATTAATTTGCTGAGAGCTCACCATTTCATTCTTTTTTCTTTTTTTTTTTTTCAAGAGAAGTACTTTACATTCAGTCTGTCATTTCAAATAAATCAAAATGCCTCAACTAGCTGTCACTCTCTCGCTTTCTCCATAGCTGGCTTGACATGTTAATCTTGTGTTCTCTTTCACATTTCCAAAGCTTAAAGCTTATTATCGAGTAACTACATGGACACAATACAAAATAATGAAGCTATTATAATGTTAAAAGCGAGGCTGGTTCTAAGAAGTAGAATCATGTATAGACATGGAACCTTATGTATAGGATCAAACTGGGAACAAACCATTTGACTAACAAAAAAGACTTCTGCTTGATAACTGCAATCAACGTGTTAAAGATATTTAACCAGGAATAGCAACGCCATTCTATCTCACATTCAAAAATTAGCACATTCTATGAGTGTTAAGTTATGCTATGAGGGTAAATCTTCGATTGCTTGAAGTGTCCATGGCGCCTTAATGGAAGTATTATAGTAAGTATTATAAGGAACATACAGTATAAGGAATGAGGGTTGTTTTATGAACATATGTAATAGAACAAAGAGAGATCTAAGAGATGGTAACTGAAACGTCACAATGTCAGAAAACCAAGACAATTCTTCCTAATTTGATTTGATTAACCAAAAACTATTGTTTTATTTACTATATAAAACAATGTGACACCAGACTGTCATCTCACTCCAGATTTATTCCACTGTTACAATGTGCTCCACTCTTCTGGAACGGCTTTCCACTGGATTTTGGAGCGTGGCTGTTAGGATTTGTCTTCATTCAGCTACAAGAGCATTACTGAGATCAAGCCCTGATGTTCGGTCAGGAGGTCTGGAGTGCAACCAGCATTCTTGAGTTCACAACTTGAGTACTTCCACTCCAACCTTAACAGACCATATTGGAATGGAGCTCGGTTTAAGTCCGAGGGCATTGTCATGCTGGAATAGGTTTATATATCTTGGGTCTATTGAGGGGAAATTGTAATGCTGCAGCATTCAGTAAAGCCATCCTTTGTGCTTCCAACCTTGTGGCAACTGCTTGAGGAAGGGCTACAATCATGTTCACAGTTCACTTAAGGTCCCATCCCAGCATTTTTAGTGGGTTGAGGTCTGGACTTTCAGGCCATTCCAAAACCTTGATGCTTTAACTTTTCAGCTGTTCTGATGTAGATTTCCTGGTGTGCCTCAGGTCACCGGTCAGTTGCACCAAGGTTTAACTGTGGGACTAATAGCCTCACATTGGCCTCTAGAATACTCTGGTATACAGAGGAGTTCATGGTCGACTCAGTGACTGGAAGGTGCCCAGGTCCTAACAAGCCCAAATCATCACCCCTCGACCACAGGACTTGACGGTGGGTATACTGTAAGGCCAAACAACTTCACTTTGGACTCATAGTACTGTACATTGTTCCAGAAGCCTTGTGGTTTATTCAGATGCAGATATTCCGTGTCCTTTTTAGACAAAAAAGGCTTTCTCCTGGCAACCCTTCCAAACAAACCATACTCATTCAGTCTTCTTCTAATTGTGCTGTCATGAACTTTAACATTTAACATGCTCCTTAGCTCTTGGGTTTTTTGTATTTCTCTGAGCATGGCATAGTCTGACCTAGAGGTGAATGTGCTGGGACGTCCATTCCTGGGAAGATTGCAACCTGTTTTTAATG
Source organism: Clarias pachynema (assembly GCA_030014365.1). Classification (NCBI taxonomy): domain Eukaryota; kingdom Metazoa; phylum Chordata; class Actinopteri; order Siluriformes; family Clariidae; genus Clarias; species Clarias pachynema. Next base: position 35,480,755 of record JAQMYL010000023.1, on the reverse strand, counting down.
CTTTCCAATTGTGAATAATCTTTCTTACTGTAGAACAAGGAACTCCAAATTGTTTGGAAGTGGCTTTATAACCCTTTCCAGCAACAATTGCTTTTATAAGACCACTGATTATGTCTTTCCCTTTTGGCATTGTGTTAACACACACCTGAATGGTAGCAGTAAAAGGGGAAACCTTTGTATCACCTACTGTAAATATACATCTTTTTACTTTTCTCTTTTTGGTTTCATTTTTGTTAAACAAATAATGGCATAGTGAATGAAGTTATATATTGTCGTTCATCTTTTGTAATACTAAGCTTATTTTTATTATGTTTTAATGCAAAACAGCATAGAATATGTGTTTGAAGGTCAGCATATGTATATAGCCTTATGTATATATATATATATACAGAGAGAGAAAGCTTGCCAGGGAGAGAGTGTGCACACAATTCTGGCACGCTCCATTTCATCATCAGAGTACTCCCTTGGTTAAATATGTAGGAGAATCTGCTCTCTAAGACGTTCCACAGAACCAGACCCCTTATTCATCATCGATGTCCCTCCTTTTTTCTTTCTCTCCATCCTTCCGCCTCCCCCCTTGTTTACAAGATTCACTCAGCTCGGTTTAGAACACGCCCAGCGGTCTGCCTGTCTCTCATCACGGGTCGTGCCACCCGTGTTCGCTGGAAACCGATGGACACAAATTAGAAGGCATGTAACGTGGCACATGAAAATTTGATGACACCTCTTGCTGTGTGACGAACTTGAGTGCTGTCCTTGTCCCTCGCAATCAGACCGTCATAATATTTCAGTGGGTAATCATAAATTCATCTGAAGGAAATATTCTTTCTAAAATGATTCTGACGCCTGCTCTTTTTCTTTTTTTCTTTTCTTTTCTTTTCTTTCTTTTTTTAAACTTTAATATTCTCACAGAAAATTGAAAAGTAAACTTAGTCCTCTTGGCTTGGTTGGAAATTCAATCATTTAGATGGAAAGGTCCATAAAACTGTGATCTATCAATCACTGGCTATTATAATGTTTTTTAATATATATATATACAAAGCACATCAAAACTGTAGTCACCCAGGTTATTTGGTAAATGACAGCGTGTGACTATAAATTAACGTCTTTATACCGTACACTTGTTCATCAACAATGGCAACCCTGACATAATATAGAGTTGTGAATAGACATGACAGCTTGGACATTAAACATCATATAAATAAATAAATAAATAAATCAGTAGTCTATTTGCTGTGCATTATTTTTACATTCAGATGCTTAAAATCACAACAGAAATGCATTTTTAATGAAAGGTCAGGTCATTGTATTGATTCTCTTCAATTACATACACCAACTTGATTGATGCTACCCATCTAACAGCCACGACTTTCCCGTGGGAAAACTAAGTACTATACAATACGACACTCCAAACAGGATCGAATTGTATTTTTATTTTATTAATTTATTATTATTTTTTTTTACAGCTTTGTGATATCGTAATTGCTTCTACAATAAGACTGTGTCTTGATAGGCAGTAAAAAGTGTATTTTAAGACCAAAAAACGCAGTGTGCTGGTGGATTTTGAATGTCACACTCTTTGTTGTGTCAGTCCACCCACATCAGTACAGGCACTTTCATTTCTAGCTACAAAAATAGCAAGTAGCAAGAGGAACTAAAAAAAAAAAAAATGGAAAATGTCTAAATGATTGAAATTATATTTTGTGCATGTATGAGAAAAGAGACCAGTGAGTTTTGCCCATTTTTTCCCCCATTTCATTTAAATTTCATGTCCATCTTGTCACTATATAATACTGTGAAAAAGTCTAATTTCGTCATATTTTGCTCCCAAAAGAGCCAGACTTTCTTGTATTTTTAATGTCGTCTTGAGGGATAGTTCTCCAGACTTCCTCAAGGACTTTTTCTTTTATCTCGCAGACATTTTCAGTCCAGTCCCTGTACCTGAGCAGTCTCTAAGGATGTTTTTTGTTTGTTAGGCCACACGGTGACCTAAGGGGAAAAAAACTAACTTAAGGCATGAACCAGTGAGAAACAAGTGAAGATGATGACAGATGTTCAGGCCGGTGATTTGTTTATACTGTACTGCTGAGGCTGAATGCTGAGTGGTTGGAACAGACGAGAGGGGAAACGAGGCTGCTGCTGAACTTATTACATAAACATACTAACAATTTATTCATATGTTTATTACTCTTAATCTCTAGGCACTTTGCAGCCTTAAAACATTCCTTTCCAATTCTTTCATTTGTTCTACATCATTTAATTTTAATGAATTTAATATAAAGGAATGATTGGTGGCTCAAGACTTTTGTAGAGTTCTGTACATGGATGATTTTTTAAAATTATTTTAACATACTTTCAGGTTAAACACATTTAAATAACGCTCACTGGCTTCAAAAGAAAAGCCATTTTAGCAAGTGAATATATGTTCAATGTATTTAAATGAATATGTTTAATATATATTTAAATTTGCTATTACAAGATTTTGCTCGACCAAATACGATTAAACTCATTTCTTGACATTTTTTGTCATTTTCAAGATTTAAAAATGTAAAAACTTCTTATTTTATTGGCAGATTTGCATTTTGCTTCTTCCTAATAATTAATGCTTAACATTATTTAAGTCATATGGCGATAGAATAAGAAATGTATATTTTTCTATTATGGTTATAGCCTATTTGTAAAATACAACTATTTTAAGCTTGAAATGATTATTTTAAAGAAATGTCTAATAAATTTTGTGCAATATATATTAGAAAATACCAGATCAGTTTTGGCCCAGTGGCTTATGGGTTAGCCTTGTTGCCTTGCACTTCTATTGTGGTGGTTTTAAATCTGGTCTCCGGTCCTGTGTGCATGGAGCGTGCATGTTCTCCTTGTGCTCAGTGGGTTTCCTCCGGTTTCCTCCCACAGTGCAAAGAAATGCAGTCTAGGTTCACTGGCTGTTCCAAATTCCCTGTAATGTGTGTGTGTGTGTGTGTGTGTGTGTGTGTGTATGTGTACAGTATATGCTTGTGCCCTAGGATGGTTGGCCCCCTGAAGACCCTCCACAGGATAAGCGGTATGGATAATGCATGCATGAACAGATCAACTGGACTAATATAGATAATCTCTATGATGAGAATGTGGCTTTGAAACGTTCTGCATGCGGCATTTCCTCCGAAAACACGGCCATTAAACTGACATGTCGTTGGTTGATGTTCTGCAAAAACCTCGGGCTTTAGCACCAGGATGCCAGGTAGTGCCAGACTCATCACCCTGTTACCGTGCCGTTTCTTAGTTAAAGGTGTTGTTGTGACACTGTCTGGCCCGTGCATGTGTGCGTGCAGAACATGTCGGTAGCATGTCTGGCCTTGGCGAGGAGTTCTGCCTGCCCTCCCTCAGGCTGAAGCACTCTTGAATTAACTGGGATGAAACTGCCTCTCAGTTCATTTTCTGCAGTTCCCTGCTGCCTCTGAGCACTGCTTTCTCTCTCGATTTGATTGATTATAGGTAATGTTAACCTCAGCCCACTGTGTTGAGAGTGTACGTGCTTTGCTATGTAGCCAGCCTAGTTCCTTTTATTTAGCTCATGTGGCCCAGAGAGCCGAGCGTGCGTTTCCGCATGAAAGCAATCTGTTTGGACGCAGTCCTTCCACAGTGATAGAAAAGAAATGTGATGTGATGTTGATGCCCCATATTTTCTTTGGAAATAGGCCTACATAAACCATCGTGACCTTCCAGTGGAAGACAGATTAGGCCTTTTTCTTTTTTTGTTTGTTTGTGTCAGAGAGTCTTCTGGTCAGAGGTGGAGACGGTTCATGCAGACTGTCTTTAAAATGTAATGAATGAAACATCGGTTTTGTCCTTGTACTTGCCGATCGTGAGAGAAACAAACAAACGGATGCCATGGAGTGTTGGAACGTACTCCGGCTTATTCACAGAACAAAAGAGGGACCTCGGCATAGGAACGCCCCGCCTCACGAAATTTCTCCTCAAGAACTGAAATCTTGCAAGAAATTTGCCTCGGCGTATGAAGCGTTCTCTGCATTCGAGCAAACGAACTGAGCCGAACCGAATGCAGACTAAGTTGCGGGTACGTCCGGGAGCCTGGCTTGCATCAGTCGAAAGCCAAGCAAAGGTGGTTTACATTTTTTATATTTTTAAAGATTTTTTATTTTGCATTTCATGCAAAATTTAAAGAAACACCACGGGTCCCAAGAATGTTACATAGCTACAGTAGGACGGCAGCAAGAAGAAAAGGGAGCCACTTTCAGTTTAGTTTTTAAAGCAATTGGTGCCAAGAGGAATCATAAATTAAGATTAAATGTATTTTATGTAATTTACATGTCTTTTCTAAATGTTTGGATTGTTTTTATATGCAAAATATGATTATAGTGTTGGAAATTGGTAATATGGAGGAAATTTGCCTCCAGGATTGATTTAATTCACACATATACTGACAGAGGTGGAAAGAGTAATAAAATTTTGTACTAAATTTTGTGTAAAAGTACTGTTACTTTAGTGAACTTTTACTGAAGTACAAGTAAAGTTACCCTTATAAAAATCTACTCAAGTAAA
>JAQMYL010000023.1:35463798-35476098 GCA_030014365.1 Clarias pachynema | reverse complement strand
AAGTAGAAGTACACAAAAAATCTACTCAATTACAGTAATGCGAGTAAATGTAATTCATTACTTTCCACCTCTGTATACTGTACATATATAATTAATTCACACATATACAGTATATATATACAGTATATATATATATATATATTTGCATTTTTTTAATAAAATCAAATCTTGTATAAACATTTTATTACTACATTTATTGCTATACTTTATGTGACAATATTATGAATATTATATTAATATTACCTACAGTATACATTGTCACACTATATTTATTTTCCTGAAAGGTTTATCAATTTTTTTTAAGAGCTCTACAGTATCTACTATCTATTTAAAAGTGATTTTTTAATCCTCTAATTTCAGGTGACCGATATTTTAAATAATCAAATAAATAAATAAATAAAAGCCATTGAAAGTTGGAGTTGGAGTCGATGCTGATGTCTCCGAGCGCCGTTTGCAGCGCGCTACAACTTTAAGCATTACGGATGTGATTTCATTGAGCCTGTGAAAGCCCACATTTATGGTCAGCAAGACTGTTTTTACTCGTGATGTTCTGTTTTGTGTATCACGCCAAGTGACCGAGACAGTCAGGGCGACAGTAGAATTATAGAAGTGAGCGTCTCAGTGGAGGCTGAAAACAAGCCAGGAGCAGACAGACGGAGCCAGGCATCACACGTATTTCCTGGAATGCTGCATGCTGTGATCTATCACCAGATTTGCCACTACTGATAGCCCTTATTGTACTAGTAACTCAAAGTGTCTTATCTAATAAAGCCATAGGCTCCTGGTGCTCGCTTCCCCAGAGCCAAAACTCATTTATTTGGTGGGGGGGGGGGGGTAATTAAAGTGTAATTATTCTCATTGGTTGCTGAAATATGTTTCCCTGAAATGATGAGGTTATGCGTTGGGCGTTGCCATGGATTTATTTTTTTATTTAATATATTTTTTTCCCATTGTGTGAGCAGATTGATTTGAGAATAAATAAGAAGCGTTTATATGCAGTCCTGCTCATCACTTCGTATTATTAGTAATCTCAGTGTTGGCTCTTATGGGTCATTATCTGTTACATAATACCTGTTGTTATTGCCTGATCTGAGAGCCTTGATTAAATTGCTGCAGGAGTAGAATGGAACATGTGTGTGTGTGTGTGTGTGTGTGTGTGTATGCATGCTGTTTGCTGTTGCTAGAGCTGTGGGCTGGAGGTGGTAAGCTCTTGTCTGAATTACCTGTCCACACTGATTAGTAGAAGTCAGTGTGGATTGGATCTCCTATAGGATCCTGCCTTTATAATTAAGATAAGCTCCCATCAGGCTGTGCGCTCTGCCCTCTTCTTCAACCTCGCCGTGCATCTCTGATGGCAGAGGAAGCGTCTCGCTAACTAACAGCGTCTCTGCATTCCTGAGTACTTCATCTAGATTAAGCACGGTGGACCGTTCTCGCCACTCGACGGAACCAGACTCCTCCTTGCCCTTTGCTCTTTCCTGTGCCACCGCCGTCTTCTGAACTGCTCCGTGGAAGAGGGAGAAAAAAAGAAAAAAGCTTTTCTAATTGACTACAGAAAATGGTCTGAAGAGAGAGAAAAAAGGTCAGATTGAATTCAAAACGGTCAATTAGCATTTAAGTGTAATAATTGAATTTGCCACTAAGCCAAAAACATAATCCAGTTTTACAGTCCCTAGGCCATCGGGAGAGAGAGAGAAAGAGAGAGAGAGTTAAATGCATCCTTAATGTGTGCTGACACAATCCGGTCCCTTTATACAGGTTGTTCCATAGCTTCTTTAATCGGAGTAATCCCTGTTCACTATCCATTAGCCGAGTGTGACATTTGCATTGGGAAAGAACGGAGAAAGCATCAGATTCATCCGACTCCTGTATGACCTGCATTTAAAACAGGTTTCCGGGAAACACCGGGCCGTTTTTAATTCACAGGCGAGAAGAAGCCAAACAGACAGGAGGGCGACTGTCCTTCACCTCCCTCGCTACCTAATCAGCGGCATCCCATCCGCTCGCGCCTGCCTGCAGTGGCTTGTTCCCAGGGGCTCGGTCAGGCGCCCTTTATTGGAGCATCTTCAAGAGTCCTGCATAGTAAACCTCCATCGAGAGGTTTTTCTACCTTTCTTAATCCCCGAGTAATCCCGCTGTCTGGCCCATGCCTCAAACAGACAAACACCGCTGAGTTTCCCACACCCTATTACAATGCCCCAAGATGCACTTTTGTACTCCGTTAGTTCTGGGAAGGCCTGTTCGCAAAGCCGCAGTGCTTTCGTTCCGGATGACAAACTAAAGCAGGGAAAAAGACGAGGTCAGAGAAACAACAGGGATCTAATTGGATTTATTTGGAGGAGATTATTGTCTTTATTAATGCTGTTCATTTGGGATATTTGAGACTAATACATTTAGCCTGTTCTATATTTACATCAATAGACTTTTAGGATTGCAGGATTGGATTGTAAAAGAAATTCGAAGCAGGACCGATGACGGCTCAGATGAACCGTTTCCTTATTCTTATGCAAACAAATGCAGCACTGTGCAAACCTTTTGAGCCCCTCTGTGCACAAGGACTGTTTCGCCTCTCATGTTTAGTCCAGTTTCAGTGGATTTTTTTTGTTTGCTAAGCCATATAATCAATTATTCAAACATTGCAAACATATAGCGTGAGGCATGAACCAGTGAACCAGGACGGATGATCAGTACTGTATACTAGATGATGCTGAATGCTGAATGGTTGGAACAGAAGAGAGGGGAAATAAGGTCGCTGCTGAGGTTGTTACATAAACAACCCATTTTTAAATTGCATCTTTAGGTATTAAAAAAAAAAAACATTTGGTCCCATTTCTTTAATTTCATTATGCTCCATATCAATCTGCTTACTTGTAATTATAAATTCCCCCTCTTACTCGTTTCTGAACGGTTCCGAAAAAGTATTCTTAATGTATTCTTATCGGGTTGCGTCCCTAATACACGCAACACCCTCTCCGTGCACTTGACATACAGTACAACTAGTTCAAAGCAACAAACCTTTCCATGTTTGCCTGCCTCTAATGCCTGTAATCTCTATCTTTTTTTGTCAGGGTGCAATGTAAGTGTTTGAGGTTTAGAAAAGAAAAGAGGATCAGGGCTTGTCTGAGAACAGGACTACTGAGCTCCGCAGATGTCATTACTAGATCGCAGAAGTCGAAATAATTGCCCAGGGGGTACTATTGATTCGGCAGGTTGTTCGTGCTTGACATTTGTTCAGCCAGACCTGACAATTGCTCAGATAAGGCTGATGTTCATGTCAGGACTTGATTTGTATGATATTATGAGGTGTTAAGGAACGTTGCACAGTTTTGCCGTTAAATGTCACTGATAGGAGAAACAGAGCACAAAGTGGTTTAATGGTAAACAGAGACGAACCGCTGGTGTATTAGTCAAGATTCCGTATTAGTTCTTTTAAATTAGATATTGATTTAGGCATTTCAAATACATCAGTGAAAGGGTTTTCGTATATGCTCCAAATGATCACCTTAGGGCATGTCATGATGAAATGTGAGGCTGGATAGACAGCATATACAGTATAAGATACCACGGATCACACAAGTATCTCCTGTCTGCCCAACACAGCGTCATGGAGAGGGTGATCCGAATATGTGAGGTTTAGTAAACATGTTGGCATAGTGGTTATCACTATAGGTCTGGGTTCGAATCCCGCCTTGGGGTCTGTGTGCATGGAGTTTGCATTTTCTCACCATGTTTGGTAGGTTCCTTCCGGTTTCCTCGCACAGTCCAAAGTCATGTAAATTAGGCTAATTGGCGTTCCCTATCCAGGGTGTACCCCGCCTCGTGCCCTAAGTCTCCTGGGATAGGCTCCAGGCTCCCCGCGAGCCTGTGCACAGGATAAAGCGGTATAGACGATGAGTGAGTGAGTGAAACAATCAGGTCATTGTGCAGCCTTCAGAAATCTTGAATCAATTAAATCATTGCAAGAGGTGCAGCCATCAGTACTCCATTCACAAGCCAAACACCTGTCAATCATAATTCGGTTTATACAACGTCTCAGGCTGCTTTAATTTGAATCCTTTCCTTTGAGCACTATGGGAATGTGAGTCTGTGATGCCGATCGGCGCTGTGACATACGAGGCTAATTTGCAGTCTTGAATCTCAGCTGCTTAATGGATTCGAAAGGGAAGCGGACCTCACAGGCTATGCCTCGAGCCTCCTGCAGTAGATCTTCAGAACGCGACGACTATCTCGGCATAAACGTGTTATTTCACGTGCTATCCCGGAGTGTTCTGTAGCACAGCATTAGATTTCTCATCTTCAGCATTTTGGCACGATTCGTAATTCTGTATGGATGTGGTATTTACATATATCACAGTCCATGCAATGTACTATTTTGCATACTTAGCACAAACACATGATATAATCGAATACAGTAATAACTTAATCCAGCTTGCAAGTGGAAAAAAAATAAATAAATAAAAGATCCGCTCTCTTACAGTATATCCATCTGCAAATGGCCCTATCAAGATAAGTCATTAGGAAGATGCTTTATCGAACGGGAAACTTGGCAAGACTTCCTTTTCAAACTAACGCCTCACCTCTGCACGTGAGTAGGAGTAAACGTGAGCACGAGCATCTACAACAGATGCATCGATAGTCCAAATTTAGATTTTTTTTTTTTCAAGCCTGTCCAGCACCCAAAACTAACGGCGTCCCATCATCCCGAGACGTTTCAAATACGCCAGTGACAACGCGCCTTTTTGCTTGTTGGATGATAAAAAGAAAACGCAATCAGTAACAGTGACTCTCGGTAGCAGCTGCCCAACATCTGTCTTCCCAGATGTTGCTGTAGTTGGTGACTGAAGGCCTTCGTGCACAGGCGGTGTAATTTGTGCATGAAAAAGAAAAATCGTAGCATGAAAATTCTAACAGGCGCTACCCCGTGACAGCTCACACGGGTCCAGGAAATATAGATTTTCTTTTCTCCTATTTAAATTCCTGCACCTGCTCAATTCAACTAAAAAAACAAAAAACAAAACGGTCTTTATTTTATTATTATTTTTTTAATACATCACATTCTAATCATCAGACACAGAAAAGGCATTCTTGGAGACTGCTTTGTTTATTAAATTTGGCTGGAAGTTGTTTTTAATCGTAGCATTAAGATTTACTTCCCAGCCAGCCTATTATAAAAGGCGTTCAAGTCAAACTGGGACTTGTGATGAAATTTCTCTTAAATTTACAAAAGACTTCAAGCACAGTACGACGATGCAATAAAACATCTGAACGGTGCAAACGATTTAAAGAAAGTTATTTCAGCATTTTGAAGGAGTTCCTGGGAGGCCAGCGTTTCAGATGTGAATCATGGCTCCAGCGTCCTGGGAAAACTTTCTACCTTGATGGTGTCCAAGCACTTGAGACGTGAGACGCCGGATTAAGAGCATTAGTGCAGCAGGGGTGTATATAGAGGAATAAAGGGAGTTTATACTCTGATAACTGATAAAAAAAGTCCCGTTTTGACTCGAACACGAAAACTTTGACTTGAAAAATGTGTGATTTATTATTTTTTTTAATGTATTGTGTTTTTTTGTATAATTCTTTTTTTACATTTTATTTTTCATGGCTCAAAGTATACAGAATAAGTGCACAATAGGAGACTGTCTCGAGACTCTGAGTGTGTCTGGAAGAGTGGCTCTCATCAACGCCTGACCATACATCTCAAAAAAAAAAAAAAAAAAAAAAAAAAGCTAAGTGTTTTAGAGCAGGAGAGGAGCGAGACATTTTTCTACCTGAGTGGAAGTATGACGTCAGTGTCGCAGGCGTACAGTACATCTGTGCAATCTGGGTAAATGTAAAAGTGCAGGTCACACACAGGTAAATCTAGCCTCCGCTGTGACTTTCAAAGGTGTTTTTTTTTTTTTTTTTTATGAATAATGCAACTGTTGCGAAGGCAAACATTACGGGCTACTAAAGAGCAACGCGAAACACCTTTTAAGTTCCATTTAATATTACATTTGTTCAATTATTCATCCTCCGAAGAGAAGCTTCTGCGCCTGTTGTGAAAACTGTTCGAGTTTCGTGGTTGGCATTGTTAGCACAGAGTACATCTGTTTCCTGGAAAAAAAAAGCAAGCTTTTGAATAAAAGAAAAAAAAAAAGTCTTTTGAACGGAGCGCAGAAGACAAGGTGACAGGTTAACCGAGTTCCATATGTTCCATAACACTCTGTAAAGCAGCAGCAGCATTTGTGTCACATGGCGTCGTGCCACTGTTCCTCATCACACCCTAAGAGTGTGATATAGAAGGTACAAAAATGAGATGTGTATGTATGTGAGAGAGATAGAGAGAGTGCGAAGGAGAGTGGAGATGTGTAGAAATTGTGTAGAAACACCTCGTCTTGGGTGAGTAATAGGAGAAAGGAGATAAGAATGGTTAATGAGATGTAAATAGCGAAATGCCTTTATGATAAATGGGTTGCAAGAGTATAAAACATACGTCTTGGTAACAAAAAACAAAAAACAGCTTCGACTAGCTTTGGAGTGGAATACCTTTCATGCGAAATGCATCTCATGTTCACAAACTCTGGTGTGTGTGTGTGTGTGTGTGTGTGTGTGTGTGCGTGCTCAGGTTATTGGCACCACTACTTTATATAAAGAGTGTGCAGATTTACTGAGATATTACATTTTTCATTTCAGATTTGAAGTGCTCTCTGTGGCTCATGACCGCTCGTTCGGGACGGGTCATTCTTGTGCATTAGACAAGTGAAATGATTTACTAGAATAACCCAGGCGCTGAGTGACTAGACATCGCATGAGGCTTATTTGGAGAATATATACAGTACTGTGCAAAAGTCTTAGGCACCGTTTTAAATGCTGTACCAATTTTGTTATACTGTATATGTTTATCATGTCTGCATAATTATGTAAAAATCATTCAATATTTCCATATATAACTTAAAAATGTATAAATAAATAACATCACAGGCGAATATATGCATGGCTGTAAAGAAAAAGACAAACCAGTTTTCAGTTGGAAACAAAAAACCTAATGTACGCTCCTGGGATTTGCATAAAAATAGAAAGGAGCGAGTGTGACAAAGTTACCAGNNNNTTTGTATGTGCCCAAGACTTTTGCACAGTACTATAAGTAAAACAGCTGTTAGGTTTTACTGAGCATGCTGGAGAATAATATGAGTTCTTCTGATAACTTTGTCACACTCGCTCCTTTATATTTTTATGCAAATCCCAGGAGCGTATAGTACATTAAGTTTTTGTTTCCATATGAAAACTGGTCTGTCTTGTACTATATTTACTTCTTTACAGCCATTACATCCTGTAATGTTATTTATCTATTCATTTTTAAGTCATATATGGAAATACTGAATGATTTTGTACATAATTATGCAGACATGATAAACATATACTGTATAACAAAATTGGTACAGGATATAATATGGGGCCTAAGACTTTTGCACAGTACTGTATATATATAGACATTATTTCTTTTCAGGCACATACAGACGTTTATTCTGGAGCCATCCCTGATCCGAAAGCATGAGCGACAGGGTCTTCAATCCATCTAGTCCCTCATTGATTGGCTTTTCTTTGGGCCTGGTCAGTGGCGCACTAGTCCTGATTGACACGGTGGGGGATGCGGTCTGGGCGCCGCCTCTTACCAACAGAGTGGCCGCCTGGCTAATGAGGAGGCCTGGTGCACGGGCACGCAAACAATCGAACAGGTGGGGTTTGGACCCCAGAGAGCTGCACTTGTCAAGACCAAAACAAAGAACTGTGCAATTCGTAGGGTGACGTGTGCCAGCAAAACAAGACTGATAGATTCCCACCTACCCTGTACGTATCTATAACCTGAATAGAATCCTTTTTTTTTTCCTGAAAAAGGAAGAGAAAAAGCTCTCGCTATTCCTGTCATCTAACTGGTTAAATGTGTCTCTCCGCAGGCCTCCAATTTTCCACTTAGGAAAATTGAATTGATTCGTCTTAATGATGTCAGGTTATTAGTGAAATGCATTACCGCAAAAGAAATACTTTTATATCATTCCAGCATGGCTTCATATGTATTCAGCAAGGCATAGACTTAATTGACGGCTGCTAATTGCTCATCCTCTGTTTGAACATCTATTAAAAAAAGAAAGAAAAAAAAAAGATAATCATCGTGGTATAATCCATTTCAAGCGTTTTGACTGATTTGAAAGAGAGTAAGTAGCTTAATGGACTGACCTCTGTAGGCAATTAAGGTTTATCAAGGCTAACTGCAAACTGATATATAAGTATGTGTCTGGAATAAGTAAGGACTCGGGCACGATGATGACCCATTATGTACAGTATCGTGCAAAAACCATCATTTCTTTATATTTCGCTTCCAATGATCCAGACTTTCTTACTGTATATATTCAATCTAGTTTTGCGAAAGAGTTCTCCAGGCTCGCTGAAGGACATTTTTCGGCTCATATTTTCAATCCTGTCGCTGTACTTCAGCGGTTTCAGAGGAATGTTTTTGTTTGTCAAACCACGCAGTTACAGTGCCTTGCAAAAGTATTCACACCCCTTGAACTTTTCCACATTTTTCACACATCACAGCAACAAACGTAAATGTATTTTATTGGGATTTCATGTGAAGGACCAACACAAAGTGGCACATCATTGTGAAGTAGAAGGAAAATGATAAATGCGTTTCAAAAATTATTTACAATAAAAAATCTGAAAAGAGTGGCGTGCATTTGTGTTCAGCCCCCTTTACTATGATACCCCTAACTAATATCCAGTGGAACCAATTGGCTCCAGAATACACCTATTAGTTAAATTAGTAAATTAGTTATTAATTAGTAAATTAGTCAATTATTTAATCTCATAATTTATCATTTCAGTATAAATACAGCTGTTCTGTGAAGCTCTCTGAGGTTTGTTAGAGAACATTAGTGAACAAGCAGCATCATGTAGCTCAAGGAACACACCAAAGTTGTGGAGAAGTTTAAAGCATGGTTAGGTTATAAAAGAAAATATCCCAGGCTTTGAACATTTCACAAAGCACTGTTCAATCCATCATCTGAAAATAGGAAAGAGGATGGCACAATTGCAAACCTACCAAGACGTGGCTGTCCACCTAAACTGACAGGTCGGATAAGGAGAGCATTAATCAGAGAAGCAGCCAAGAGGCCCATGGTAACTCTGGAGGAGCTGTAGAGATCCACAGCTCAGGTGGGAGAGTCTGTTCACAGGACAACTCTTAAAGCCTGGCCTCTTATGGAAGTGTGGAAAGAAGTCCTGTTTGCAGTTTACGACGAGCTATGCGTGAACTGCAAACGGGACTTGTATATGATTGTGACAAAATGTGTAAAAGTTTAAAGGGTGTGAATACTTTTGCAAGGCACTGCACCTCTGAATCATTCAAGAATAAAAACCATCTAACTTAAGGCGAGAGAAACCGACGCAGATGATGACAGATGATCAGGCTGGTGATTGCTGAATGCCGAGTGGTTTAAACAGACAAGAGGGGAAATGAGGTCGCTGCCGAGGTTGTTACATAAACAAGCAATTTTTTTTATCGTATCTTTACTGCACTTTGCAGTCTGTCACATTAAAACAGTTTTTTTTTTTTTTTTTTACACTTCTTTAATTTAACTAAATTTGAAGAACTAAGGGGTGGCTCAGGAATTTAGCGGAGTACCGTATCATCTTCCTAATTATACACCGCTTTAAAAGCTTGATCGTTGCAAAGCTAATAAATTAGTTTTTCCTTTCTGATTTAAATTGCGGTTGCTACAGTATAAGGACACTCCAATCAGTGACCACTCACGGTGCAAACCAAGTGTTTCTTTTCATAATACAAGAACAAGGCAGGTCTTTATCCATTTTGCCAGCAGCTGTGTGTGTCCCTGATGACCTTTCCAGACTGGATCTTTCCCCTCGTCAATGCCGGGGCTCTATCTGATCCTTATTGCTCACTAGGTTCCTCAAAAACCTTTTAATGAATCAACCGTGGCATGACCCATCAATACAGAGACGTTGACTAATGCGACGAGTGCAAACAAGCGGCGGGTGAATCTTTCCGTTATTGAGTGCTCTCGGAGTAAACAAGCGAAAACGGACAGCATGGGAGCTACATGCAATCACTCCGTTATCGATTCGTGGGTTTGATCGCGCCTTTTAAAATGAAACACAGGGAGACAAGACTTGCTTTACATTATTGCTTATTAGTTCCTTGACTTTGATTTGGGTTAAACCTGCTATATAATTCCAGAAAGCGCCAATTCTATAATTCTACGGTTTCCAGTCAAACTTCGGGCACTCAACAGAACCTCCGGTTATTGTACAAATCCTCGAGGCGTACGATCTCGGAAACATGCATCGTGGAATATTTGACACTGACCGTGACGCTAAAAGGGGGTAATTATTATTTCAAAGGTCCTCTGACTCTTAGGTGTGTACCTTGTGAATCAAAATAGTTGTGCAAAGTGTGTACTGCTGAAAAAGCAGACCCTAGAGGAATGCAGAGAGAGAGAGAGAGAGAGAGAGAAAGAGAGAGATTTGCTAAAGGAAGCAGAACTGAATGACTTCTCCTCGCAAGCGCAGGTGTGTGGCCGTGTGCGATTACCAGCGCTCCAGTCAGCCATTTAGTTGCCTAGACCTGACGTGCTTTGACTGATGCACGCTCGCAGGAGGCTTAATGAGTGCACACTGGATGAGAATCAGCACCGGGAAATTGATTTTCCACCTTTATTAATGAGGGAATATTTAAATGGTCAAGAGTGGAATCATGGAGAGGCGCTCCGCTTTTTACTCTTTCAGACTTACAGAGACCGAGGCATGCTGGCGCATTTCGATAGCAGTGTGTGTGGAAGAGTGAACAGGGGGTTTGCTAAGAACAATGGTGGCGACTTTTTTTGTGTCGTGCCACATAATAATAGAGAAGGAAGCACTGTTAGGCTGGAAAACCAGCCTTGATCAACAATCACGGTCATTTAAAGCAACTGATTCTTGCCGAACCTCACCTGTACTGTACGTACATGATGAAACAAGCATTCACTTCCAATGCCTGTCACAGGATGAGTTACGATTCACGGCACCATTAATGCACTTCATTTGCACTCCGCATTTGTTCGAAGCTTGCACTGGGACTCTGCATGTGTTACAAACACGGAAAACATTTTGAAAGCATCAACGTGCGAACCGCTCGTGCTCGGCCCCCTCTCGAAGCCTCTAATGGAAGCACTGCATCAGATCTATAACAGCAGGAAAGCTTGTCAGACGCCTGTCGCACAAATTGTATTAATTACTGTTTGTTATCGATTTTCATTAGAACGAAACTTCCTGCTTAAATGAACTTGTAACGTCTGATTATCAGCGATAACACAATAACAAGAGCGTCGTGGATACCTGAGGCTGTCTTGCAAAATCAATCTCATGCAATAAAAAGTCAATCTTACGTCGTATTATATAGTCGAAGTTTAAGAGTTCAGATGTATGAACTGCACGATTTCTTTTAACTGTAATAAGTAATACCGTGAAAAGGAATGTGATGTGGATTTATCAAATAAGAAATATCCCCATTAATTCAGACAGCAACATCGCACCGTTTAACGCCGTACCCCTCAGTCACTCGACTTCTCATCAGGATGGTGGTGCAGAGTAATGAGCAGAATTCGAGGGAGGTCTAATTCAACATGTGGAGAGATGCAGAAAAGGCAAAATTGCATGAGTACCATGTCACCATCGTTCAGGAGGTCAAAGTAAGTCATATGGAAAAAAGAGTCAGATACTGTCTCTGGTTCAGGTACGTTCTGGAACATGGAGCACCGCGTCTAAATGTGTCTGGCAGGAAACGGAGATCACTTCCAGGATCACAGGTAATGCAGTTGATAACAAATACATGCAGGTACAGTACTGTATGTTATATATATTTTTGTTCAGATTGCTTCATCATAGCGAGAGTTATTACAGAATATTCGGGGCCTCTTTCAAGTGAATCACCCTGGATATATTTCTATACATTTTCTAATTATATAGAAAACAAATCACTAAACAAATAGAATTGAAAGTTTTTATACAGTGTAGATATATAGTCAGTCAAAAAGATGTTTACACACTTTAGGAAAGGAAAAATAGTATGATGTATATTATATTAATATATTATTCATACTATCATCATATTGTTATCATATACATCAATATATAACATATAACAATAAATACAGTATTAAAATATTTATACAAGTTATACTTTTACTGAGTGGCGGCACGGTGGTGTAGTGGTTAGCACTGTCGCCTTGCACCTCCAGGGTCCGGGTTCGATTCCCGGCCAGGCTC
>JAQMYL010000023.1:35448201-35463698 GCA_030014365.1 Clarias pachynema | reverse complement strand
CCTGCCTCGTGCCCGAAGCTTCCTGGGATAGGCTCCAGGCCCCCCGTGACCCTGAATACAGGATGAAGCGGTATAGAAGATGAATGAATATACTTTTACTGGAGTTTGCATAAATTTTTTTTGACTTGACACTGTACAGACTTTTGCTATATACAGTACAGTATTTATTCAATTCAATGCTTCTTGTTCAGTGATTTCTTTTCTACATTTTAGAACAATACTTGAAATTTCAACACTTAGATTCTAATCTCACACCGTCAGATTAGAGCCGTTATAAGGGCTTTACAGAACATAGCGGACACATCTCAATATCAGTGGAGATCGTTGCATATTTTGACGCCTTCAGCATTGTTTATGCACCATACATACTGTACTGTATTATAACAACGAAACATTTTGAAAATGTAAAAAATGTAAAAAAAAAAAAAAAAAAAAAAAGGATTGGAAAAAGTCTTGCGATTAAAAACGCTCTACTATGTAGGAAAAAATATAAAATTTGTTTGTCCTGTTTAAACCAATGAAAAGGGAAATTTTTTTTTGTCCATGCATGAACACTGGAGACACATCCGAATAAAACTGAGTAAAAAGTGAATTTTGCATAATAGGCGCCATTTAACGAGTCTAAAAATGACGTAAATTAAAAGGAATTGTAATTCAAATTATCTCTGTCCTTTCCTATAAATCAACAACATTTCATGAAAAACGTCAGACTTTCACGCCATTTCCCTCGGCAGCAGAACGTTATTCAACACAGCTCCAGTGACCGAGGCTGATTGTCTGCTGAATTCCCTGAACTGAATTAGAGCCCAGTTTTGCTAATGGCTATGATGACAACACTCATCCTCATCTATTCCTGGCCCAGCTCACCAGGCATTCATGCCATTCGCAGCTAAAGATTACAAGAGCCGAGCAATCAAAGCCGACGCATTTCAGATACGCGTCCCCCATCCCTCACCCCGATGAGGAAGGAAGTCGATGAGGGAGTTAACACTAATTGCTGTCCAGTGATGCTGAAGCACGAACACCTTCTTTCGCTCGCTTTAAGAAGGAGCGCACGATGCTCGGCAAATCTGCGGCATCCATATTCATTCGGGAAAAAAACCTGGCAAAGGAAAGCTCGCATTCAGGTTGCTGAGAACGAACACACCAATGAAGAGTCGATATTAAAAGCATAGGCGTTATTAGATGATGAAGAATGCAGAGTTAATTTTACGCCTTGTTGTCTTTCATGGCAGCTCGGCGTGGTGTAAGGAGAGCAACCGTTCGTACGATCGCAGGATGTTTCGCTTTCTTCTTCATTAGCTCAATTTTGTAAGTCTTCATTGCAAAAACAAACTTTCAGAAGCAAAGTAAATGCTGTATTTCAAGCTGGCAGCGCAGGATGATGTAACTCCTCGTTCCCTGCACTCACTCATATGTATCTTGTTAGGGAGCTGCTTCTGTTGCATTCTGTTATTGAGCTATAAAGAATGTAAACTCTCTAAGGGGATCCACCAAGATGGGAGGGATAATGAGCTTTACTTTTGTTTTCTGCTTCCTGATTAGACTTCCGAAGCAGCGCACTTCTCACTTTAGACGCTGTAGCTAGAAGAAACATTGCACGGGAAGAAACAAACAGAAAAGAAATTAAAATCCATCTTTAATTAGTAGCGAGTGAAATATCGTTCGGTTGGTACAAAGTTAAAAAAAAAAAAAAAAAATCAGTTTGCAATTAATCACTAATTAGCAATCTTTGGGTCATTTGTTTTTTTTTTGACATATTTTAAAACAAAAAAAAAAAAGTCTGATTTATCCTCGAGACTTGAGAAGAGATTTGCTTTTGCGCAGGGTGACGAGGAGCACCGAGCTTAAAAATATTGTCCTTTGATGTCTCGGCTCAAAGTTTAATCGATTTACGAGCGAACACTTTCTTTTTATCTAACATTGCCAGTGGCTGCTCTGTTCCAATTTACAAGAGCATAATACCATTATAGCCTGTGTAATGCCTGTTACACCACCCCTTAGATATTGTCAGTGCCTGACAGCTTCTTCAGCCACCATTTGCTAAAAGTCCACACAGACCTGCTGACGTCAGCCTCTTCGAGGATTTTTTTTCCCCCCGTCCTTCTTCTTCTTTAAAAAAAAAAGGCTTCTGTCCATTACCTGCAGAGAGTCAGAGTCTCCTTTCTGTGCTCCAGACAAAAAAATCCTAGGTTACCTATTTACCATGAATACGGAGCATCATTCCACTGGTGCCCTAGAGAGAAGGTCAGACGCGCAGCAGCATCCGAGAGAACACGCATATGGGCCAGTCGTGTTTTTTTTTTTTCCCACCCTACATGTTGGGTACAATAACTAATTATAGTCCGTGTCACTCAAGGGATCGCGTGTTGATTACGGCCAGAAGTTGTTACAGCCCTCTCATAACCGTTCTGTTGTGACAACGGTCCTTGTGAGTGGGATGAAATAGATTGGTAGTACATTAATCTCATTGATGTGTCACCGGATTTAAGCATTTTCTTTGGAATCCATTACCGTTCAAAGGCCGACCTCGCCCACAAAGTACCACCAAGCAACTGATAAATGAATGCTTCTCCCAAAGCAAAGTACACCAAAAGAACCCTGAGAGCCACATAATAGCTTTTCTTATGTTCTGTAACACCATGCTTTTTCTCTTTCTTTCTTCTCTCTTTTTTTTTTTTTGTAACTGCCTCTGGTCTCTACCTGCCTCGAGCTCCGTCAGAGTGGCAGTAACAAAAGAATGTAGCTGCTTCGGCGTAAAGATGGCACGCGGTGTAAGCTTTTACAGGTTAAAAGTTAAGTGCACTGCTTGTAACAGTTATTGCAATGGTGAGGTGAAGGCAAGCTTTAACTCCACATAATAGAATACGAGATTCACGATCTCATGCAAGATAAAAAAACAACAACCAAAAACAGGCCACATGAATGTTACAGTACCAGGCATCACATGCATGAAAATGCTGCTTTGATTACTTGCTCAAGGCAAAATTACGTGGGTGCATGAAAGCCCAGTACAAATCGATTGAAGTTAGTTTGGTATTTTATTAGATTTTATTTCTTTTCTTCAGAAATATTAAAACATTAAAAATATCAGTGCAGTGCTAAACATTTGACAACATTTAGTCGATTTCAAAGAGCATTAAAGATGTCAATTTTGAAAGTAATAAATCATCATTAGAAATCATCAAAATCTTGTTTGCATGGAAAAAAACGATCACGGTAACGTGGCTCAAAATGGGTTGTGACAGCTACGGGAGATTTTTGAGATGTTTAAACATTGAGCCATGCGCAACATATTTGGGGGAAAAACCTCTTGGATTATAAACATTGATTATTTTTATACGAAGTCTGACTATGGCTTTAAGTTGAATTAAACAAAAGAAATTAAATAACTTTGGGATTAAACGTAATGTAAGAATAGATTTGCCTAAGACTAAGTGTATATTTTTTTTTGCAAAATTATAGACAGGAATAGACATAATATGGGCAACTTGTGGTTCTGAAAAAAAGTGCCAAAACGTGCATTTCCTCAAATGGCCACTAGGAGCTGGCTCTAAAAGTGAGTCAATCCCGATAGAGCCCCATGATAAAATGTCCAACGTACAAGACAATAGTTTTGGTCTCCATAGCCAGGGTTCCCATTCATGGCAACTGTACGGAGGATAAAAGTTTATGTAACTCATCAGTTAAAATAATATTAAGCCATAATTTAATGCATAATTATGGACATTTCCAACTTGATTGACATTCGTATTGCAAGACTGAAACTGCTAGCTGTCTAGTAACTGTTTAGTAGCTTCCTAGTAACCATCTGTACAGTACGGTATGGATGATGGAGTTCAATCGAATGCAACATGATGTTGAAATATTAATTATTATTTATACAGTTGCAATTTTGATTCCAACCAACAGCCAGCCTCTGCTTGTTCTGGCCATTTATAGATGAACCAGTCAGTTCCTGAGCAAGATGGCGACAAACCAAAGCTCCCACATTTGAGCTTTAAAACTGCCCTTCAGAAAACCAATGGGTGGCGCCACAGATGGTCTGTCCAGTCCATTTTTATGCATGCATCGTATACATTAACCTAGACGTTATCTTTTTTTAGCTTAAAAGCACTTCAGGTCATCAAAAGTAGCAAACTGCAAAAGTCAACACAGGACTCAATCTGAGCATACGGTGATGTGGCCGGTACAATGCATCACCGTGGCTCTGATGTGGCATCAAAACCCCAAAGACCAATTAGGGTGTACAGAGCCGACTGCCAAATGGTATTGGCGTATGTGGAGCAGATGAAACATTGTGGATCAGTGGATTGGCTATTAGACAAAACCTACCATGCACAGGTGATTTAGCTCTCAATTTCAATAACAATTACTCACCTCTAACAGCTAAATGTGAAAGATTATAAGCCGACAGTAATGGTCCACACTGTGACTGCAATGCATAATGTAGTGTTTCGTATCAGACGTGTTTTCTGCTTCTTTGGTAAAATGACTGGCATCTAGTATACCGTATATACTGTAGCTTTGCATATATTATCCCAAGCTCTGTTGTAGAACTTCTTTTGTTTGATGGTATATCCATCATTTTGTTATTTTTAGCCTAAGAGGTATGTTTTCTCTCTTAGGTTGGTCTGTTTGCAAAACCAGCACTTTGAACTTTCTCCTTGCCTTTCTCGAACCCCTCCAGGGGGGGTAAATCTAGCGGTGCAACTTCTCACTTCTCGCTTCTATACCTCCAGGTTGAATGGAGTGACTGAGTCATTCAGTTGTGAAATCAAGTTTACGGAGATCTTCCCACTGTTTTTTACCCTCCTCCTTCCTTCGCTCCTAGTTCATAGCATTCAAAGTAAAAAAAAAGCAAAAAAAAAAGACGGAAAATAAAAAAGGGGGAAAAGTGACAGCACTGAAATCAAGTCTGCCTTCAGTAATCTTCTTCCCATCTTCCGCTAAGATGATCCCCACGGAGGATGCATTATCTTCGCCGGAGACGACTCTATGTCACTGTCACTTTCCTGTCCTGTAGCTAAAGGCAGGGTGATTATGTCATCTAAACACTTTTTGAGATGTTTCACTACTGTGTCAGATCTAAAATGTTCCCTGCCGTTGTAAACAGGGAGGCAGGTGCTGGGCGAAATCTTTCCCCGTGGATTTGTACGAAAGGGCTTGTAACAGGAGCTAAGTGTGGGATTTGATTGTAAATAGAGATTCATATTCATAAATGCAAAAACGAAGCAGCCAATATAGTAACTCTTATATCTTTAGGATTTCATCTAAAGCCCGCTTTTCTTCCTCATTTATAATAATAATAGTGTTCTGAATACTTATTAGGCGGCACGATGGCATAGTGGTTAGCACTGACTCCTTCAGGGTCTGGGTTCGATTCCTGTCTCGTGTTTGCATGTTCTCCACGTGCTTGGTGGGTTTCCTCTGGGTGCTCTGGTTTCCTCCCACATATTGATTGTCTAATTGGCGTTCCCAAATTGCCCTGCGATGGATAGGCACCCTATCCAAGCGTACTCCGTCCCATGCCCTAAGTCTCCTGGGATAGGCTCCAAAAGTCCAAACTGGACTACTTTTACATGTTCATTCAATTTCCGTGGCTGCTTTATCCCGGTTAAGGTCGCACCGAACCCGAAACCTCTCCTGGGAACACTAGCCGTGAGGTGTGAATACATCCTGGATGGAACACCAATCCATGCACACACATAGGTGTAATTTTCACTCGTTTTTGAGAGGTCAGAGAAGACCGGATTACCTGAAAGAAGCCCACGCAGACACGGAGACAACACGTCCCCTTAAATAATAACCCGAGCTCAGGATCGACGCTACCCACTGCACGATCCCGAAATACATCTAGATAATAACGTATCCGAAAATATAAACGGCGTGGAAGCTATGCGGACTGTCCATCTTGTCAAACGTCTAGCTCGTTAGAGCAGTCAATACAGCCTCACTGACATTGTTTTCCCGCTTAATTGTTGAATCTTGTCAAGTTGTTCTAAATAGACCGAGGGAGAGTGGCAGCTGCAAGCTCTTATTTGCTAATTCTGAACTGTCTATTCCACGTCCTCTTCATCCTTCACGAAGGCTGCCGTTATTCAGAGGATAAGATAAGAAAAGTACATAAGGCTGAGCAGAAGAACTGGATTTTCAGTGTTTGGATTGAATAGCGCAGTGCAATAAGGTGAAGGAGACAGCTTTGCAAACATTCAATCATCGTTGTGGGGGGGAGAAAATGACATTCCTTATGTTCTGCTGGTTTAATTGATCCCCAGTTTTGAAGATATAAACTAAGCAATAGATTTTTTAGATTTATAGTTCTAATTTTTTTTTATTTTATAGTTTACTAATTCTTTCGAGGTTTCATGATGCAGAAATGTTTGAGGGGCGTTCATGTCAAACCGAGACTTGTGAACGAAGGTTTTAAACCTATTTAGCGCAGTACGGTGATGAGACTTTCAGCCGCAGTAAAACATTTGAACGATGCAAACGTTTTTAAAGCAGGCCGTACGTCCGTGAATGATAATCCCAGCCGAAGTGCATTAGTGGAATATATGGAGAAATAAAGGGAGAGTTTTCTCTCTTATAACTTCGGCAAAGTCCCGGTTTGACTTGAACATGCCTCTTATGAATTGTTGTATGTATGGTGTTATATACAGTACATCATGCTACATTTCTCACTCACACACTCACTCACTCTCACTTATCTTCCATAACGCTTATCCTGTATACAATGTCACGGGGGTACTGGTGCTGGAGCCTATATCCCAGGAGGCTTAGGGCACAAGATGGGGTACAACCTGGATGGGGTGCCACTACATCGCATACAAACATACACACTCACATGCTCATTCACACACTACGAGCAATTTGAGAACGCCAGTTAGCCTAATCAGCATGTCTTTGGACTGTGGGAGGAAACCGGAGTACCCGGAGGAAACCCACCAAGCACATGCAGACCCCATGCACACAGACCCCGAGGTCTAAGCCAACATGCCACAATGCTACACTTCTTGCCACAAAATAATTAAAGCCGTATCCTTAACTTCGATTAGCTCTATCATGCTGGTGATTGTATGTAAAACAGATCCTAAAGAAATCTTTTATTTCTTTTCTCATTTTTTGACAGACGGGATCTCATAAATTTAAAAGAAACCCCGTCGATCTAGTATAAAAAGCATGGTAGGCAGCACGTCCAGCTATTTTTGTGCTTTGTTGCCACGTGTGCCCCTCTGCATGTGTTAGATCTGAGCGAAGGCAGTCATTCAGCGAAGGCAAAGAGGAGGAAAAAAACGAGGCAGAGCTCATGGTCAGTGCACTTTCGATGCACTCGTTCCTCGGAAACATATGGGGCTCTATCTCTTTCTCTGTCTCTATATTTCGCTATCTCTATTTCTCTCTTTTCCCCTCTAGTGCCATCACATGTGTGTCAAAGCTAAACTCATGGGAAGAAATTGCACATGCATAGTAGGGCTTAATTGTTTTTTATTTCCAAGCCACAGGAGCTGTTCCTTAATTAATTAAACCCCGATGCACGGGATGCACGGATCCCTCTCTGTGACGAAGAGCAAAATACTACTCCAAATACTCATTTAGCATCAGCTACGTGTTTACAGGACACAGTCTGAAGGCTAAGACAGTCGCTCGCCCCCTCGGGTCTGGTGCACGAAGGCGGGGGGTTAGAGGTAGTATAGGCCAGGGCAGCTGCGTGCTTGAACCTGCCAAGGACTGTGCTTCCCAGGCTTGCTCGGAGCCATTAAATGGGTCATTGAACAGCTAAATGGAGTCATTATAACGAGTAATTAAAAGAATAGCACCCAAGACTCGGAAACTCTCCTCTGCCTGCCTCTGGGTTCTGCCGCCTTTGGGCTTTCGTAGACTCTTGCTGCATAGCAGCTGCTGTAGGCGCTCGCACCGGAATGCAAATCACATCTTTCCCAGCTAATTAAACCGCATTACCAAGGCTTTTCCATTATTGAAATTCTGACGAGGCATTAGATTTTCCATGGGAAACAAATTTGTTTTTCGCAAGTCGGACCGTCGGAAGCACTTGTTGCTTTCATTCTCTCTGACGCGGCTTCCACGATTCATTTTGGTCACGATCATTTCATTTTGGTAAAGAATCAGGTTTTGCTTGGATGGCATGTAGCGGAAGCATGGAAGCACTTCTAATCAGAGCGAGATCATTTTCATAAATCTAATTTGGAAATTTAATAAAGAAGCGTCTTTCTAAAAACGTTCAGTCCCCAGGAGAGTGAAGCGTGCCTCTTGATTTTTCTGTTGCCGTTCAGTGTTTTTCTCCACTTTACTCAAATCCCTTGCCGGCTTAAAGTCATCTCAGTGCAGATTATAAACTGACATTCGAATACAATTAATGAGATGCCAATCAGTGTGGAATATCCATAGAAACGTACATACATTAGTATAAGGAGTACACAAGAGTCTCATCTGCATATTGATAGTTGCACATTTTCTTTTCCCAAAAGGACATGTTTATGTCTCTCATGCCTCAATCAGCGTATTACGTCATATAATACGATCCCGAGAGTTATGTAATATATTTACTAAATGTCAAACAAGATGTTATTCTCGGAAAAGGTCAGAGTTGTCCTTATAGCATTTATAGCTTTTAATTAGGACTTCTGCGGGATTCGTTGCGTTTTGACTGGTGACTTATTTTCACGGATGATTACTTGATTATAGGGTGCAGCAGAGGTTTTAACAAGAGACCATGTTTTTCTGTTTACATCCAGCATGTTCTGTACTTCCTGGTACATCGTCGTGGACATGTTTCTAGGTTTTGCTTGTCGATCGTGTGGGTTTGTGCAACGTTCTCTGGTTTTCTCCCAAATCTAATAGAAATATATGAGTGTGTGACTGTATGTGTCAGTGTGTGATTGCATCCATGGTTACCCATGATGGACTGGAATTCCGTCTAAGGTGTGTTCCAAGGATAAGCTCTGGACCATTCACTTCCACCGTGCACAGGACACACAGGACGGATGTAATGCATAACATCACACGAATATATGGAAATATAGGGAGATTTCAAAGTCATGCAGGAAAAGGTTTCTCAAACTCGTTTTATAATTTACCCCGTCAGCTACTCAGTTCAGCTCCAAGAAGTGAAAAAAAAAAAAGAGAGAGAGAGAGTTAATATGTGCAATATGGGCGGTGCAGCAAATTGTGTAGGGCTTAATTAGTTGGTCTTGCTTGCCGATCACAGCCGGAGCTTACTCTGGTTAATTGGAGTATGGGATTCATTAGCATTAGATCAATGTCGGAGAAGGAAAAAAAAAAAAAAAAGGCTCATGCATTGGAGAGGTTGCATCATGACAGGAAACATTCACGGGGCCGACCGTCTCGAATCGGCCTTTATCGATCCTCTGTCACACATCGAGCTGAAGATGTTCAGGGTCAGCATGAAGACAGGCAGGTTTAACATATAGTCGAGAGGACTGATGTCTGTGTGTGTGTGCGTGTGTGTGTGAGCGAAGCGGATATGGAAAGACATCTTATGAAAAGGATGAAAAGGGGGTTGAAAGGATTCTGAGTAGAAATCCAAAAAGGTAAGGAGTGTTAAATGAGTAAATAAATAAATGAATAAATAAAACATTTAAGAACCACTAGATTCAGCCAACAATCTGAATATTTCTTTTTAATAAAACTGTAGTACTGTGCAAAAGTTTTGAGACACCCCTTATTTCTCCATATCAAATTAAAAGCAATGAAATTATGCATCTTAAATTTAAAAATCGGTAGATTATGTAACAACCTCAGCAGCAGCCTCGTTTCCCCTCTCGTCTCTTCCAACCAGCGTTCAGCATCAGCGGTATACTAATCACCAACCTGATCACCTCTCATCATCTGCACCTGTCTCTTACTGGTTCATGCCTCAAATTAGGTGGTTTGTTAATGCTTGAATGATTCGTAGGTCACTTTGTGGCGCAACAAACAAAAAACATTCCTCGGAAACGGCTCAGATACGGGACGGGACTGAAAATGAGAAACAACAAAGTCTTTCAAAACTATTCCTCAAGAGTGCATTAAAAATACAGAATATGCAGAAATGAGAGGTGGCTCAAGACTTTTGTCTCAAGTCTATTACATTCCATGATATCATAGCGATTCTGTTCAATACAGTAAGAGCGTTCTTGATGTTTCTATTTCTGCTAAATCAGGAAAGATTCAACAGTTTCTCTATGCAAGTTTTTTTTTCCCTCATCAATTAACCAAAAGCTTTTCTTTTACAATTTAAAGAACAACACCAACTAGGTCAAGGGCAGATGAATAGCCATATTGAAAGAACATTTGTCTTCTCTTTACAAATCTATGAACAAGATAAACAAATCTAACCCACTGGGTCTTTGTGCTTTTTCAGAGACCGAGAGAGTAAGAGAGAGCTGCTGATGAACGGGTGAGAGATGCGTGTTCTCAACGGAGTGCTTAACCTGAGCAGCAGGGGTAAGTCTGGTTTTGGCACAGCTCTATGCCCCTATCTGTGGCACGGTGAGAAACTGGGTTGTTTTCTCCTGGTTCGTGATAAGACGCATGCTCAAACACCTTAGCCTGGCAAAA
Organism: Clarias pachynema; assembly: GCA_030014365.1. NCBI lineage: Eukaryota > Metazoa > Chordata > Actinopteri > Siluriformes > Clariidae > Clarias > Clarias pachynema. The sequence continues at coordinate 35,453,117 of JAQMYL010000023.1, read as the reverse complement.
AAAGAGATGCAGTTTCAGAATGGTTAAACTATTGGCCTTTACCGAGCAAAGAAAACATTGAAATTGCAGGAATTGAGTTAAGAACTCAAATAACTGTTCAAGACGTTATTAAAATCTGGTGGTGTAGTGATGAAGTGTCAACTTTGTCTAAGAAATGTGGACAAAAAAAGTATAAAAAAATCCCTGTATGATTCTGATGATCACTTAAAAGCTTCTTGAGCTCGTATTATAAAACACAGGCGATGTTTAATATTGAACTTTAGAGCGTTTCCATACACACACACAATTCGATGGGAATTCACAGGATTGGGACTAAACAGCTGTGTGGCCATCAGAAAACCACTTGCTAGTGAGACTAATCATAAAATAAAGCCTCAGTTTGCTAGAGAGCATAAAGATTAGACTTTGGAGTGATGGAAAAAGGTCATGTGGTCTGATGAGTCTGGACTGAGCCTATTCCAGAGCGGTGAGCGCGTCGGGGTGAGAAGGGAAGCTCATGAAGCCATGTGACCATCATGCACTGTGGCCGCTGTACAACTCTCTGGAGACAGTGTGATGATGTAGCAGCGGCTGTGTGGACCGTCTCAGTTAAGCCACGTCTCCACTCATATGTAGCCTAAAAGCTGGCCGATTGAATCAAAGCGCGTCAGGCGAAATATCACAAAGGTGTTTTTTTTTTGTCTAATATCTACTTTCTATTGAGTAGGTTCTATAATGTAATTAAAAAAAGAGAGGAATAATAATATTATAATCTAATAATATTTTACAATAATAATAATAATAATAATAATAGGCAGCACAGTGTCCTTGCATCTCGAGGGTTTGATTCTCCCCTCGGGGTCTGCGTGCTATGTTCTCCCCGTGTTTATTGGGTTTCCTCCGGGTACTCTGGTTTCCTCCCACAATACAAAAACATGCAGATTGAGATAATTGGCATTCTCAGATTGCCCGTAGTGTGTGAATGAGTGTGTAAATATGTGTCTGCCCTATCCAGGGTGTACCCCACATCGTGCCCTAAGTCTCCTGGGAACACTTAGGGCACGAGGCGGGGTACACCCTGGACAGGGTGACAATCCATCGCAGGTCACACACACATACTCACACACCCATTCACACACTACAGGCAATTTGGGAACACCAATTAGCCGAACCTGCATATCTTTGGACTGTGGGAGGAAACCCACCAAGCACAGGAAGAACATGCAAACTCCATGCACACAGAGCCGGGAATCGAACCCGGACCCTGGAGGTGCAAGGCGACAGTGCTATCCACTATACCACCGTGCCGCCTACATATACAGTACATACTTTACATAACATGTATAATCATATTTTATATGATTGAACTCAGTTCCATTAAAACTTTTTGTTTTCATGTATTCAACATAATTTGATCAATTATTTTCAAAACGCAGGATAAAATTGAACCCCAACTGCTATAAGAACTAAAACAATTTTGATAGGACACGTAGGTGGCATGGTGGCGTAGTGTTGCCTTACACCTCCAGGGTCTAGGTTCGATTCTCGCCTCTGTGTGCATGGAGTTTGCATCTTCTCCTTGTGCATGGTGGGTTTCCTCCGGTTTCTCCAGTTTCCTTCCTCAATCCAAAGACATGCAGATTAAGTTAATTGGTGTATGTGTATGTGCGCCCTGCGATGGATTGGCAACCTGTCCAGAGTGTACCCCGCCTCGTGCCCTAAGTCTCCTGGGATAGGCTCCAGGCCCCTTTGCGACCCTGAATACAGAATAAAGTGGTATAGACGATGAGTGATAAGAAACTTAATCTTATTTTTTATTTACATTATACATTAAACATTTTTTTTATTCCTAAATCTCACCTTAGACAAAGTCAGGGCATAAAACACAAGCACATCAAAAAAAAGCGATCACAGTGTCTTAGTAACGTGCTTGTCCATCACAAGAACAGCTACACTGTGCCATAGAATGATCGTTTATATTCATTGTAACAGTGTCCCCTGAATGGGTGTTTTAATGACTGCGAAGGTCACCATGTGAATGGGAACGCTGTCATCCTGGAAGAGAGCACTCCCATCAGGGCATAAGTGTTTCATCAGAGGATAACTGCGACCGCTCAGTATAGCTTTCTATTGATTTGGAGTGACCCTTACCTCTAAGAGGACGAGTGGACCATCAACTAGCAGGACATTAGCATGCGATGGAACAGATCCGCATGTCGTTGTTGTTGTTGTTGTTGTTGTTGTTGTTGTTTTCCTTTAATGTGTCACCTGTTTTTAGGGAAAAGTTTTTATGTATAATGAGGTAAAATCGAAGGGAGTTGGTTAGTTATAAGTAGCCTGCAAGTTCCTACCTGCTGGAAGTCTTTTGCCTTTAAGGCCTCTTCTGTGCCGGCTGCTTGCCCACATCTGTCTTCAAGTCTCGGTGCCTGCTTTCTGTCTCAAACTAGCTGATGCAACTTGGGGCAACTGCATACAGATGAGATGCAGCTCTTGGTTCTAACAGAAGGAAGCGAACAGGAGATCACATTGAAAAGTTTGTAATTACTTCAGTGATGAAAGCATACAAATTAAACGCTGTCAGTTGTGTACATGTAAATGATTTTATTTTGTAAATAACAGCGTTTTACCATGTTCAATTTAATTCGCAGAATTCCAGGTGGAATTTCATGCTTTATTTAGTCGCAAACAACAACGGGGGAAAAAAAAAATGAACATTGATTTTTTTTTCTTTCTTTCTCTGCTCTCATCCTTAGCAGTTTGTTTTATTCTTGTCAAATGATCACTCTGCCTGGGTAGGAAAAAAAAGAGTCTGTTTTAGAAGAAGTGAATTATCTGCCTGCGTGAAGCAAAGAAAGCATTAAAATGACTGGAATCAGGTTAAGAACTATCCATCACGTTATTAAAAACCTGGAAGGATAGTGCTGAACCGTCAACTTTCTGGAAGAAAACATCATGAATGAGCACAATCAGAGATCACGTAAACGCTTGGTGATGTTGCATCATAAAAAAAAAAGCGAAATAGAAATTAGAGCTGTGTTTAAGAGTGAAAGTAAGACTACAGTATGTCCACTCGCACAGGATTGGGACTAAACAGCTGTGTGGTCATCAAAAATTAAAACACTACTGTAGTTAGTGAGATTAACCAGAAAAAGACTTCAATTTACTAGTGAACATTAAGCTATGGGGTCATTAAGAAAAAAGGTCATGTGACCTGATGAGTCCAGACTGAGCCTATTCCAGAGGGATGAAGGGAAGCGATGCCCCATGATGCTGTACAAGCCTCTAGGGACAGGGTTACAGTATGATCTGGGGTTGCTTTAGGTCTAAGCTCCTAATAAAATAAAGCCATGTTCAAATGCATGCTGTGTGAACATTCGTTTAGAAGTATGAATGAAAAATGGATCTGCAGCTGAGTCTGTTTATGAGCGAGGAAATGGGCATAAACATATGTTTATAGAAACCGTTCAAATGATAATATTTAAGCTCTGTAATAGGAAGTTATCTGAGCGGGAGACTGGAGACGAGGAGACGAGAAATCTACTTCGCTTGGACCTACATGTACGTTACTAGCGCAATCAATTAGATTCATTTAAATATATTGACATATATATGCAGTTCCTGGTTAAGATAATGATAATCATTCATTCGCAAGACGTCTGGAGCCGGTCCCAGGGGACTTCGGATACAAGGCAGGATACGCCCTGGATTGCAGGACACACTCACTCATTCACACACTACAGGCAGCATCAGTTAACCTATCCTGCATGTCTTTGGGAGGAAACCCACCAGGCACAGGGAGAAGACCCAATCTCCATGCACACAGACCCAAGTCGAACCCTCGACCGTGAAACTGTGAGGCCACAGTGCTACCCACTACTCCACCCTGCCACCAGTAATAACAATAAAAATAATAGTTTCTCGTATGCTTTTAGACAAGCTATTAGTCGAATGTGATCATGTAATGGTTTATGCAAAGCGTTGAGAAGCTTCTGTGTATATCGAACTTTTTTGTGCAGAAGTCCGATCATCCTCAATCCTGTTGTGCCTATTTCATTTCATTCTCGTCTCGCACCGTCTCACATCGCTGCAAACAAATAATAAGTGAAAAGAAGATAGTTACAATAAAACAACACCATTACAGCAGTGCTGTGATTAGAGCAGGCTTAGAGCCTGGCACCAGGTAACAAGGTTACTAGGCTAATATTTTCTGTAAGCCAAGGCACAGAAAAGCAGATATAGACTCATAACTCTTAATCTTCACTGGTTTCGGGGCTGTGGATGGGAATTTGTTTTAGGAAAAAAAAAAAAAAACAGCAATGTAAATACCCAGACTGACATTAGTGTAATTTAGTCTCGTATAGAATTGAGGTTTATTCCATATCTCGAGTCTTTCTGCATAAAGCACATATTCTTTTGAGCAACACTATTTGTTCATCTGAATGCAAATCCCTTTTATCTTACATATCTATGTATAAAGCCTTTTATTGTTTTTATTCAAACCATTTTTAATTCTCTGACTACAACTTATTGCTGAGATATTTTAGAATTATTACTAACTTATGTAATCCTCGATATAAGTAATGCAAATTTCACTCCACATCCACTCGGTATGTAAATATTGAGTTTTACATGAAAAATATGGACATTATTCTCTATATTAATGAGATGAGAAATCATAATCGTGAATAATACAGACTTTCTGTATCCCTGGCAGAAATCATACATGCCCTGCCACTTTTACTTTATATATACAGTATACAATCAAATTATAATATATGGTACACAGTTTTATTTGAATGTACAATACTGTGCATAAGTCGTGAACCACCCCTCATTTCTTTATTCATTCATTCATTCATCTTCTATACCGCTTTATCCTGTGTTCAGGGTCGCGGGGAACCTGGAGCCTATCCCAGGAGACTTCGGGCACTAGGCGG
>JAQMYL010000023.1:35425686-35436507 GCA_030014365.1 Clarias pachynema | reverse complement strand
GAAGAGGCGGGTACAGGCAGGTTGGAATGGGTGGAGAAAAGTGTCAGGTGTGTTGTGCGATAAAAGAGTATCAGCGATAGTTAACTGAACGACTAGTGAAAACCTGGCAATGTTAGAAAGGTATTCAGCTTCTGGAGCCAAAGCCTGGTTCATCTGCAGACCCAAACTCAATAGAAAACTTGTTTGACACTGGTGAAGAAGGTGGAAGCAGGCAAGAAAACATCTTCTGTAGATTATCCTCAGGAAGCAATCAAGCAGGCGTGGATTGAGGGAATGACACCAGAGTACCGCAGATGTCGTTTTGTCTCTATGCCCATGCGGATCAAGCAGGTTTTGAAGAATAAAGAACTTTATACTAAATAGTGATTGTTGCATACAGTATGTAGCAATGTCCTTGCAAAAAATAAATATTGTCATTATTTAAAAAATGCTAAAGAAAGTGAGAATGTCATTAAAACATTGAGGTCCACTTTTGTCTTGATACTTTAAAAATAACTGTATAGTATTTAAGATTAAGTTCAGCCTTTATTCGTCACGTATACATTACTGCACAGTGAAATGCTTGATTCTTCGCATATCCCAGGTTTGTTAGTAGCCTGGGGTCAAAATGCAGGGTCAGCCTTTTATACAGCGACCCTGAAGCAGACAGGATTAAGGGCCTTGCTCAAGGGCCCAACCTGGTGGAGCTGGGGCTCGAACCACTGACCGTCCAATCGATAACACAGAGCCTTAACACAATCAGGCTAAATGGATGAATATGGCATGCATTGTGTTTAGTGCACTACAGAAGACATATATGGCAATTACAGTATCCTATACAGTACATTAGGTACACTCGACCAAAAAAAGGTCTAATATTGATTTTGTCATCTTCTGCTAGAACCATGAGTGTCATAAATATATTTGTATTATTTTTTTAACCATAGTTAATGTAAAAGCATGGGCTGTAAGTGTCTATAAGTTATGAGTATAAAGAAAGGGCCACATGTGTTAATGTGTTTGAGGTATTGGGATGTTTAGCTTGGTAGGGTGGGGAGTCTTGGCCCAAAGAATATTTGCTCTACAGGAATTTGGCTCCGGGTCAAATCGAATTGATGACCCGTGGAGTAGAGTGAATTATTTCGATGGAAGAATCACAGCTGTGAAAAATAGCTTAGAGCTCAAAGTATCATATTGGTTGTGGTTTGAATATAAACACTGAAAATATAAGGGATGGGGTGAAAGCACAAAAATTCGGAATCAAAGTTATGAAATGATTCTCCTCTAGGCCATTATGTTAATGTTAGCTTCATTTTTTGATCATCTTTCTTTATCCTGTGGCTGCTAATTGGGGGAAAGCGGGGAGGGGGAATGCACAGCGAACAATGCGGCATGCAAATAATTATTACACTGGATCATTTGAGGGTAGATTAAAGAGAAAAAAAGCTTGATGGAACAGTTAATAGAGTATTCAGCCCGAATATTTAAGAATCGAGTGATAACACCAAGGGAAATTAGGGTTAAAGGCTTTTTTTTATCACGTTCCAGTGCTAAGAATCCAACAAATCTATTATATGTACTGTATCTTATAATATGAATACACAGTAGCATTTTGTTATGGAGAATTTCTCACACTTTCTCACGTACATTACACATTTCACAATGAATGCCCTGACCACATACGGTAATTATAATCCTCATCTACATCTCTCCAAAAAGAAGTGTTAAATGATGAGTTTAACTGCGTGCTTAGCAAGATGATTATAAGAACAGTGTGGAAACCAGAATATAATTTATAAGGATGTGAGTTGTTTCATGTTGATCATTAATTAAATGGAATCAATGGCTAAAAAAGAAATTATTACACATTTCAGGAAAAGAAAAATAGTATGATGTATATTATATTAATATACCATTAATAATATTACCACATTATTAGTATTCAAATATTTATACAAGTTTTTATGCATTTTTTTTGGCTGACTCTGTGTGTATATAGTATCACAGTACTTTAAATTTAAGCTGTGGGAGTGGTGGCTAAGTTGGTTTAGTCTCTAGGATGCGGGTTCAAGCCCTGCAGCCGGTGGTTTGCTGCATTCTGGAGAATTTAATTGAACAATTCTTAAATGTTAAAGTTTAAGATATTAAAAAACTAATTAATCTGTTTCCTTTAACCAGTTGGTCATGCATTTCTTTATTCCAACAAGCAAATCTGAGTATTTTAAAATTGTGATTAATCGCGATTAATCGCGAACTATGACTGAATCGATTAACAGCACTAAAATAAAAACAAGATTTAAACTATCCTTATGAAATTTAACCTTATAATTATCATCCATACAAACAGTACAATCACATTTATTACATTTAATCCAGCCTAGCCTTATTAAACGTCTAATCTCTTGTTGTGCCAAAGTGCCTTGTGTTGTGTCTGTATTCTGTTGGAGGATCATTCATGCATATTCTGAGACTTTGTAAAAGGTTTCCATGGCGCTGCACAATGCCCTTGCGTACCTTTTTTCCGCTGTGTCATGTTTTTTTACATAACGAGGGATCATTACACAGGTGATTCAGTCAGTGCCCTTTACTGTACATTTAAGGTGAATATTGCTTTCCACTCTTATTTATAAATCAAGTTGATCCACTTATACATACGCTGGTCAGCCATAACAATAAATCTACTGACAGGTGAAATGAATAGCATTGATTATCTCGTTAAAGTGGAGGGATATATGGAAGAGTCAGTACTCAAAGTTGATGTGTTGGAAACAGGAAAAATGGGCACGCGTAAGGATCTCGGCAGCTTTGACCAGGGCTAGATAGTGATGGGTTAGAGCAACTTGAAATCGGTAGGTCTTGTGAGGTGTTCCTAATATGCAGGGGTTAGTACCTACCAAAAAGTAGTCCAAGGAAGGACAACCTGGGGAACCAGCGATGACAATGTCATGGACACACAGGGCTCATTGAGAGAGAAGGCCAACCCGTCTAGCCTGTCTAACCCGTCCAAATTGCTGGGTGCAATAAAAAGGTGTCAGAACACAGTGCATCAAAACTTCCTGTATGCAGAGGCTTCATAGCCACAAACAGGTCAGAGTACCCATGCTGTACCCTGTCCATCTCCAAAAAGCACCTATAATGGGCGCATGAGCATCAGAAACAATGGAGCAATGGATGAAAATGGCTTAGTCTGATTATTAATGAATCAAATTGTCTTTTCAATCACGTGGACAGCCAGGCATGTGTGACTCTGACCTCTGGAAGACATGGCTCCAGGATGCACAGTGTCCTGCTGACATTCATGTGGACGTGACTTTGACACGTACATGGTGCCTCACCTACACATTGTTCATCCCTTCATGGCAACAGTTTCCTACTGCTAGTAGCTTCTTTCAGCAGGATTATGTGCCCTGCCACGCTGCAAATATTGTTCAGGGGTTGTTTGAGGTACATAGCAAAAGTTTTAAGGTGTTGACTCAGCCTCCAAATTCCACAGATCTAAATCCAATCGAGTATTTGTGGGATGTGCTGGACAAACAAGTCTGATCCATGGAGGCCCCTTTCGCACAACTTTGTGGTTTAAAGGATCTGCTACTAAAGTCCTGGTGCCAGATTCCAGAGCACACCTTCAGAGGTCTGGTGGAGTTCATGCTTCAGTGGGTCAGGGCTGTTTTTGCTGGCACAAGGGGATCTTACACAATATCAGGCAGGTGGTTTTGTTTTGTTATGGCTGTGCATTTTCTATCAGTGTGCCCTTGAGCTTTACAACTCCAGTACAGGTGTGATTAAGACTTTACGGCCAAAAAAAGTGTGTGTTAAATGGAGAGTAAAGAATAATCAGGTATTACTTGGCTTATTTCGAGCCGGGCACTCTAATTGCAAATCAGGTCTCTACTATGTGACTCTTTTACCTGCCAGCATAACCTTCGGAACAACATCTTTCCATAATTCATAAACAATCCAGATGCAGCCATGCGGATCTAGCAAACTGGTAAAAGAGCTGGCACCTGCTCATCAAGTGGGTAGTGTGTGTGTGTGTGTGTGTGTGTGTGTGTGTGTGTGTGTGTGTGTGTGTGTGTTTGGTCTGCCAGGTCCTGAGTCAGCAGAGGAAGAGGCATCCACTTCCTCCCACCTCACCCTCGATGCTCCTAAATACGGACTGCTAGGTTGATGAACTGGAAAATTGCATTAAAGTCTGCAGGTTTCTTTTGTGCCTTTTTTCGTGCTTACAAGTGCTGAAGCGAATTAACGCAGAGTTACAGACTGACACCATTTTGGAGACAAACCAGGTGCACTACAGACTCCTTGTTGTTCAGTTTTCTTGTAATTACATGAAGGGATGATTATGTCAGGTGGTTTACAGGCTTTAAAAATTAACAGGTGCCAAAAGATAAATAAATAATATGTTAACTTTTTTTTAATTACTTGATTGTTGCATTGTTTCACTGCAATAGTACAGTGATATAATTTTGCACACTGTTATGCTGCTATGCTTACTGTATGACTGATTTTGATTTCCAATCAATTCCAATCAATACAATTACTGTACATCTCAATTCTATTTTCTATTTGTATTACTTGGACATAATGTATATTTTCCAGCCAAAAGTTTCCTATATTTTCTATGCTGTAATTTTGTTATTATAATAATTTTTATAAAATATATATATATATATATATATATATATATATATATATTCTTGTTTCATATTTTTATTTGGAATATTTTATTATTTATTTATTTATTTTTTGCATTTCACTGCATTTCATACTGTGTATGACCGTGTATGTGACAAATACCATTTGAATGTAGTGTGGTATAATAGTATATATGGTGCAAACCATCCATACATCCGAGAACTGCAATCTCGACCGAGGAGGTTCGGAGCCCATTGCAGTTTCTCCCGTGAACATTCAGTGAGTGGAACGCCAACTTACGGAAGAGACGCATCAATCATTCACCAGCACCACTTGCACTTGGGAATTATTGCCACTTATCCCGTATAGTCCTGACCTCGGTCCAAGCCATTTCCACATGTACAGTATACATAAAGATGTTCCTGGTAGGCCAGCGTTTCATATGAGAAGCAGGAAGTCTGATCATGGCTCCGGCTCAGAAAGTACTGAGAAAACTTTCTACCTTGATGGATTATATAAAGAAACAAAGGGAGTTTTAAATCTCATAACTGTGTTCTGTTATTCTGCACAATCAAAAGTCCTGATTTGACTCGAACGCCCCTCGTAATGATTATATAATGGATTCCATTTTGTTACGGATCCTTTACAACACCTATAAACATATTTAGTAACACATTAGCTAATTTAATCCTTTACTTATATTTTATTATATTATTGCTTTGTAATTAAAACAATCTACAACACAGTGTTATGCCTAGACCAGTTTATGTTTGTTTTTTGGGCAGGGTACATGTGCCAAGCTTTTCGTGGTCGTTTTTAATGAGCATAATCCTCTCTAAGTGCTCTTAATCTCCTGAATAATTAATTGTCTGACATTTCACTTTTTGCTCCGTTAAATTGTTCTGCCTCTGCAGTGAGACATTTTGAACCCATTTGGAATCACTGTGGCGATGGAGAACAATAATGCCTAACGAGATAGCAATGAAGACATCGTCTAGTTTCCAAGTATATTTCTAACATCAAATTTACTGAAAATGAATTGAGTTTCACAGGCACGGACATGAGGACACGTTCCTCAGAAACAGTTCAAGGTGATATTTCGAACTGATTTCTGCAAGGACCTAAATACAGTAAGTCTATGGAAGCATGGACTGTACAAGGTTCCAAAGGTTATCAAAAATATTAAAGGAATCAATTAATCGATTGAATGATGAACTGAAACAGGAAAGGGGTCCAACATCAGGAACATTTGACCTTGCTGTTTGACCTTCACCCTGTTTGGATCATCTACTGTACTCAGTTCTTGTGGTTACAATGATGATGACGTGCAAACACTCATTTTAAGATATCAACCTGATGAGTATCTCAAGACTAACAACTAACGAATCACAAGACTAACAACTCCAAAATAAAAAAATGTGTAGATGTTCCAGAAGTCACCAGTCTTTCTTCCCTTCTATCCCAAACAGATTTATTGTAATTCCATCATCAGTCTAGCAACATACAGTTCATTCAAAACCTTGTGCTGTCAATTGATTAAAACAGAGTCTATCCTGTTATTAATCACGATTATTTAAAAATACTCAGATTTACTTGTATTATCAACATGCATTGTTGGAATAAAGAAATGTATGACAAACTGACAAATTAAAATCTCTTGAATGGGACCGGCACTGTATGCAATGGCTGGATAGTATGGGGCGTGGCAACCCACCCAACAGCATGGTTCGAACCCGGATTCTCAGGTCTGAAAATCAACGACCTAGAGCCTTAGCCGTCTGAGCCACCACTCCCACATCTTATGTTTAATATATTCTTGTAAAATTAGTTCCCCTTGAAGGTAGTTCGAGCACAGAACATTGGTTTTATCCAAACTTCCATCTAAGAGCTTTTTATAAAGAAACTTGCCATTCAGCACATCTGGTGATGTTTCCTCAGTCATCTGTCTGCATATTCTGATGCATATTATCTGCATTAAACTTACCATAATCGGCGACCGATCTGCGTTTAAGAGAAGCCATTAGGGTCAAACTTGGTCATACAAACGAATTAAAATGTCCCGATTAATCACATGTGTTAACGCTTTCATATTGACAGCCCTTATAAAAACCCTATATATGTCCTTACACTATTTTGAACTGATCAGATCGAAGCACTCTCTGACATCTCTATGTTTCACTCCTGAATCAATCCTCTCGTGGGCTAATGCATGACGCCGTCGTCGACCGCGTCGCTGAATTAATGTGGCTTCTACAAGGTCACACTGAAAAGTGCCACAGGGAAAGAGGTGAATGCTCCAGCCTCCATTTATATGTGAAGGCACTGACAGTCCATGAGGATATAAAAGGCTTTGTCTGATAAACAAATGAGTTTAAAGCACACTGAGGCAAGCACAATACTTTTCACTTATCGGAGCGCTAAAGTTAGATAAAGATAATTAGTGTGCCATGCCCCGTGGCTGTCCGTGCTCTTGACTGAAAAGTCAAAGGAAAAAAAAAAAACAACCAGGGTGGGAACAAAAGTGCTTCTGATGATGTCATAGGCGAGTGACTCACTTTGCCGCAAAGAGATCCGACTTGCGACCGGAGCCTATCTTATAATTAACCTAGTGCGAAATGCTAATAGCAAGCGAAAAGAAGGAAAAAAAAGAAAAAATTTCCTACTGTTTTCTAATTCTTTCACTTCAGGTGAGTTCAGGAAGCTTTTGATTCAACGTGCCCCATTTTCCCGGGAGCGCTCTCTTCATTACGATGGAATGGTTCTAACACCTGTGGATTCTCCATCTCTGAAGAGTGGAATCAGAGACAATCATTTCTTGCACCACATGGCACACACACACACACACACACATGCTGTATGATCCTGAATCATTTCTGATGGATGGAGAAGACATCAAGAGTGAATGGAAGCAAATGGATCATCTTGAGTCTGGGGTAAGGGGAGCGATAGGGGGATTATAGTAAGAGACGAGGCAGCTGAGGGAGGCAATTTGGTACAGTCTATTTTTGTAATTGGTGGAATGGAGAGGGAGAAGTGTCCAAAAACAAGCACATCCTGTAGATAGAGGGAGATAAAGCCTGTTTAACCTGCTTCAACCATCATTTTATATATATATATATAGTGGGCGGACAGTTACATTATCAGTTTCATCCAGTTTGTTTAGAAGATACTGAACAGGTTTTCATTACACACAAGAGAGCCCGAGAGGTTTCGGCAGCATGGAAATATTTCTCTTGCTCCTGCCTGAAATGGAGTGGCTGCTGTCAAAAGTGTTTTGTCCCAGCAAGGCCTATGGGACGCAACCACAGCGCAGCAGGAGTATCCTTCTGAAACAGCGATTCACTTTCCTCGGGCGTTCTGCTGGGCCGGTTCGTTCTGTATCAAAGCCAGCAATGCAATATTTAAGATACGATCCCTCTCACACATTTCGTCCGCTAGTTCTATTTGCAGTTACGGCGATGTCTGTTCCCTATCCTGCTGTGAACCGGTTCACACTTGCACAGGACGTAGGCAGAGAACACGGCGGAATGTGACATCGCACCTACCTAGAGTGGAGCGAGGAGGTCATGCTGTTGTATGGAGCACTTGTTGTTATGACAACGATTCTTCAGCAGACTGTATTCCAGAGACTCAGGCCTGTGCTGGCTTTGAGTGGAAATTCAAGATGTTTGCACAAATCATTCAGACAAATTGTAGTTATGTCATCCATAACACTGTACAAGTGTATCTGTTATTGTGATTCTGTTCTGAGGAATGAACTTATATATCCTAATACTTCAAGTACAGGCATACAGTATTGACAGAATAGGCCTCAGGATGAACAGTTTTATAGTTGAATAAAATAAATTGAAACTAAGAAAGAGGATTGTTCAAATATTCTACACTTATTGCAAATCTCACAGTATTCATATAGTTAAAAGATATTAATAGCAGATACTGGGCTCATTATAAAGTTTTAAGACAACAGTTCCCATGTATTAGGTGGCACAATGGCCACTATAACTATGAAGGTGCAAGACGACAGTGCTAACGCCTCGCACCTCCAGGGTCAGGGTTTGATTCCCACCTTGGGTATGTGTGCATGGAGCTTGCATGTTCTCCTCCCATAGTCCAAAGATGTGCAGATTACTCTAATTGGCGTTCCCAAATTGCCCGCAGTGTGTGTGCGCCCCAGGGTGTACCCCCCCCCCCCCCAAGTCTCCTGGGATAGACTCCAAGCTTCCCGCGGCCCCGTAGACAGGATAAAGCGGTATAGACGGTGAGTGAGTGATGCTGATGTACTACATTCTTATGTGTTAAATAGATGATGTCACTGATAAGATCTAGCCTTTAGTCTACCTAAAGAGTTGTGCCAATTAAGTAAAATAAAAAACAAGTGAAAAACTGTCTATGTGGCTTATGGAGAAATGGCCTGGGTCACCTCCAGACCTCAACCCTATAGAAAACCGTTGGACACTGGTGAAGAAGGCAGTAGCAGTCAAGAAACCATCTTCTGTACATGTTCTTAAGGAAGCAGTCAAGCAGGCATGGATTGAGCATGTCACACCGGAGTACCGCTGCCGCCTTTTTGACTCTATGCCAAGCCTGGCTCCAGTAGGTTTGGAAGAATAAATGACTATTTGTTGTTATATAGCAATTTCAATTGCATTAAACAATAAATTCTTCTATGTATACCGCTTTATCCTGTATTCAGGGTTGCGGGTACCTGGAGCCTATCCCAGGAGTCTTAGGGCACGAGGCGGGGTACACCCTGGACGCAGGACACACACATATTCACACACTATAGCCAATTAGCCTAACCTGCATGTCTTTGGACTGTGGTGGGAAACCCACCAAGCACAGGGAGAACATGCAAACTCTATGCACAAAGACCCAAGGTGCGAATCGAACCCGGACCCCGGAGGTGCAAGGTGACAGTGGTTTAAGCACTAAACCACCTTTCCGCCTATGCTTAATTCAATTAGTTTGAATGAAGCTTGCTAATTTTATTAATCTGTGACGAATCCCTGACTAATTTTAGTAATGCCTGCACCTAATCTAATAGCCCTAGCCTCTCATCCATGGTTGTCATGGTGACCCCCTAACAAGTTCATACGTTGCAGTTAAAGGACGTGATCACCAGAACACCAGAATCAATCACTATATACTGCAATCTATATCTGCAATTAGCAACTTATCTGTCTGTAATACTTATTCGTCAGCATTCACCCTGACCCTCTATGTTTTATTTTGCATGTCTGGATTTTCTTCCCTGCCAATTCCTTTTTTTTTTTTTTTTTCTCATTTCCAACTGGTCTATGAGCCATCTGGTTCTCTACATTTCTGTATTTTTTTATCTACCCTCTGCACCTGGGTCCCTCAGCACTCTTACACGTACGAATCTCTCCAATCTCTTTAGGAACCGATGGTTATTTTTGGGATTGACTTTGCTTGGCCTCTTTCATTTTTGGACATTTTTGTCATTGCACACTTCATATTTATAGGTTTTTTTTTTTTTTTTCCGTAGTGTGACAGTGTAGCGTAAACACAGTAAACCACAATTTCCTGACATTGGTGGTTACAGCTCCTAGGACAACGGAGCACTTTTATTATATACTGTATAAAGTTTAGGCAGAACAATTAAAAGAAATAATTACTCCATTACTGTTTTATTTCTGGACAGGCATTTTATTCTACATGATAACTTTTTATTAGTGATATTCTGTTATGATGTAGTTTCTTTTTGGCTACCTTTTGCCCTTGAGGTTCAGAGCATTGCTAATTCAACATAGTGGAGTCCAATGTTATATTTAGAGCTGAATTGATTAGAAATGGTGCCTTTTCCTCTTGAAGGCTTGGATGGTTGTTTTTTGTTATGCTTCTGGTTCTGGCATTGCCAAGGAGACACAGAATATATATTTTTTCTTTTGTTTGTTTGTTTGCTTGTTTTTTTTTCCTCCTGCACCTGTAGTCATTTGAGGATTTCTCATATTAATTTCATGGACATTTGAGCCAAGTATGGTTTATAAATGGTGCCATTAGTCATCTCTGCTTTGCCACCTCAACCACCTCTTTTTTTGCCACCCCTTTTAGCTTCCTGCAGGATCTCAAGGTGAACTTTTTTAAAAATTATTATTATTATTTAAACCAGTTAGGGCGGCACGGTGGTGTAGTGGTTAGCACTGTCGCCTTGCACCTCCAGGGTCTGGGTTCGATTCCCGGCCAGGC
>JAQMYL010000023.1:35395558-35422623 GCA_030014365.1 Clarias pachynema | reverse complement strand
TGTTTTTAATGACCCGCCCCAACCCGCCCCGCAAATAAAGTGACAATTTCTTTACCCACCCCAACCCGACCCGCGGGCTACCCGCGGGGTCCGCGGGTTAAAAGACGACCCGCGCATCACTAACGTGCATGGAGTTTGCATGTTCTTCCTGTGCTTGGTGGGTTTCCTCTGAGTACTCTGGTTTCCTCCCCAATTCCAAAGACAAGCTGATGAGGCTAATTGACGTTCTCAACTTGCCCATAGTGTATGAATGCATGTGAATGTTGACCAGAGGTCCTACCATGAACGTAAAAATGGGAATAAATACAATGGTCACCATGGGCCACTATGGCCCCTAGTTGGACTACAGACGTTCCTAGACTAATGGATGGTTGGATGGAATAAATGAATAAAGGAATAAAGAAATGGCTGATAGGCAGAAAAATGCTACAGCAATGCTACATATATTTTATATTCAAACCTTTAAACCATGTTTACATTTTCACCATAAAAATGAACTAGTGCATATGCTTTTGTTTCCTCCTTTTGCTCATTTTTTAAAACAGTCTCTGCATATATACAGCATATGCAAACACCGTTTGAGGTTTATTTTTGAGTAATGAGACTTTCATTTGCAGTCTTCGACAGACACAAGAGATTTCAACTTTTGTGTGTAAGCTAGTGATGAGATGCTTTTTCTCTCACTACATCTTTTCTGTTTCCTCATCTCTTTACAGTAGCTCATCCCATTACTCACATTACATATAACAGTCCCCATAAGACAGGCCAAGGTCTGAAAAAAAAAAGATGACCCCTGATCTCTGCAGTATATTACTCCAGTTGGAACCATAATTCCCTTGACCATATATTTCATTCCAATCATCAGTTTTGCTATGGTGCTGATCAAGGTCCTACACACACCTGTCCCTTGCTTCTCCTCTAGAAACCTCCCTCTATCCATGTCCCAAGAGACATCCATCTGTGACACCAGGACATAAAGTTTTAGCTGGATGGATTTTGGATGGAAAACAAATGGCTTTACATTAAATTATTCAGATAATCGTGGAGGGCTAAAGGAACAGTTTAGACAGAAATCTACATCATATTCCCATTTATCACAAATGTAATCAATCAACCGAGACAGATTTTGTTTTAAAAATTTACTACACAGCATTCTCCATAATAAGCCATGTATTTGCACCATCATTGAAACCAACTTCTGAATTCTCTTTAAAAATCCCCTTTGTTGCAACTGATGGTCTTCCAATGTGCAACAGAATGTTTACAGAGATGACAGAGAGATGATGAGATCTACTGCAATTTAATTAAGCATTATACCCACTTTTGCATTACTTTCAGTACACGTCTGTCTGTCTTTCTGTACGGCCGAACTTTCAGTCTAACTTATTGATACAAAGAAATAAATTTTGTGAAGTTGAGTATCTTACGCCTTGTTTACTCTAAGTTGTACGTCGGTAATCTGAGCGTGAATCACAGATGAGAAATCGAAAAAGGTAGATCAGATAAAGATGAAGTTTTGTCTTAAAATGACTCCAGCACATTAAAATCCACTTTAGCACTGTTATTTCAGTGAAAGTGAAAATATGAACTAATCCTCCAATATACAGTATGAAACATAAAGATATCATTGAAAGACCAAGTTCTGTTTTACCTGCAGTGCATATTTTGTCCATAATTAAAGCTTAAGCAGTATGCCATACATCAAAAAGTACTGGAGAAATTTGATTGACAGCCATTTACAAGTTGCATTTGATGATTAGATACAATGAATTAACTTTTGGATTAAGGAAAAAAAAGATGGACATTTCATTTTGTCAAACTCTCGCAGCCTGTTTTTTTTTTTTTTTTTTCTCGCCAACCAAAGGAAGCAAGTATCCTCGATCAGGTGTTATAAATACAGTACTGGACAGATTTTCTTGGAATTTGTATAGCATGTCTGAAAGGATAGCAAATTCCTAGCTGTTGCCGGCTTGTGAATGAACCTGGACCTTTGTAGATGCCAAAAGAATGACGAAAAGCAATATAAAACTGAGCAACATTTCTTTTCCCTTAACCAATACCGCACTTTTCCACACCAGGCATAATGGCTCAGCATCTCGTATTCAGGAAAGTGAATGCAGAAACAGATCTGTAATATCAAGAGAAAATTCACAAATTTCCTACTAATGGAATTGCAGAGAGAAAATCTAATACATTCTATATTTAGCCCATATTCTTTCTTCTGCTTATGTGACTGCACGGTGTCTGTGTCACTGCTCTGGTATTTTGCAGGTTATTGAAATTTAAGAGAAAATGAATGAGTAAAGGATTCCAATCTGATTGGGGTAGAGGATGGCAAGCTTTGAAAATGCAGGACAAAGATAATTGATGGTTGTGCTGTCTAGGAAGCTCTGCCCTTGGGTTGTAGACATGTCCAGAATTATACATTGATGTATACGATGACAGGAAATCCCTCCCAGTGCAATAGCACGTTTTAGGAACAAGACAGATTTGCAGGACGATTTTCAATGACACCTGGACATTTACAGTATTAGCTCATTGCCTCTTATTTGTTTTACATACTTTTCCACTCATTTTAGCCAGAGCAAAAATATTTTTTGGGAGTGTGTTTTAATGTGATTCTTTGAATTAAGGATATTGTTTTTTTGTGTTTTTTTTTTAATAATCTAAGAATAAGCACTATAATCCTTCCATTTTCAACTCTCAGGCTAGCACGAGACAATTTACTCCATATTGCAATTTAATCCATCCTAGTCTTGAACCAGTCTGGTCTGCCCAATAGAGATTTAAAAACTGCAGTATGGTAGGATTTACAAAAGCAAGCCATGTCGTGTAATTCATTTCATGATGACGTGTTGTGTGAAATGTAAATGGACCATACAATGATCGCTTTCATTCTGTTTCGGTTTTGGCTCACTCCGATTTCTACAAGAGATATACTGTAGCAGCTAGGTTGACACTCATGATGGGTCATTTGAAATCCACTTAGGTCAGGTACTTTGCTTAATCAAAATCATCGTCACTCATACTTTGATAATGAATTCTTCCTCGATCCAAATGGAAGCATTTAAAGAACGTCACTGATTTAAATAAACGCTTTTCCTGCACTGAGCCTAAAATATAAAATCAGAAAATAAATACAGTACAGTATATGGTTAAAAGTAGGTGGATCCATACAGTATGTCCACCTCAGGAAGCATTCAACTGTCTAGAATATTGTTGTATGATGTAGGATTAAGATTTCCCTTCACTGGGACTAAACGTTCCAAATCTGTTCCAACACCAACGCCCTGGGGCACAATGGGTGGCTCATAAAGACTCGGTCGACATCAAAGTTGATATAGAAGAACTCAATTGCATTAAACCCTTACTTCAACTGCACTGAACACCTTTGGGATGAATTGGAATGCAGACTACACTCCAAGCCTTTTCACTATGCATAAGTGCTTGACTTCAAATGTTCTTGTGGCAGAATGGGCAAATCCCCACAGTCAAGTTTTCAAACCTTGTACAAGGATTTTTATAACAGCAAAGGAGGAACCATACATCTATCGTCTATACTAATTTTTCTGTGTAGGGTCTCAGAGGGCCTGGAACCTGTCTCAGAGATTATAGGGCATGAAGTGGGGTGCACCCTGGATGGGGTCGCAACCTGTCATACACCCATATACTATTTGGAAATGCCAATCAGCCCACAATATTGCATTTCTGTGGAATGGATAACCCAGGAACCACAGGAAGAACATGCAAACTCTATGCACGCAGAACCCAGGGGAGATTCAAATCCCCAACCGTGGAGGTGACAGGGGCTAACCAGTGAGCCAAGAAGCTGCTGCATATGTGTGCACTACAGTGTACATACAGTGTACTATGACAAATACATGGTACTGTATTGAGATTTTAACTGTGCACTTCAGTCAAAGCATACAAGACATGGTCTGGTGTCTAAAGACAGATTAAGCCTTTATGCAATGAAGGTGATACTTGACCAAATTCAAGATGTTCCTTCTTCCATTCTATGCCATTCGACCCACACTATGACTCTGAGTATTGACTCAGAGTGTCACTTTCAGACCGTAATATTATGTCCAATTACCCATTTATGTTTAACCCAGATAGAGTAGAATCTTATAAGGTTATGATTTGTGAGGAGGGACACAGAGTTCATGGTCTACTGTACCTTCACTAGATTTTACAGTATAGCCAGAACAAGACTCACAAGCCATGTGCTCTGTGGTGAGTCGAGTAGCAATCTAGTAGCAATCCTTGAGTGATAATTACTGTCAAGAAAGTTTGGTATTTTTGTCTGATGACACAAAAACATGTCCATGAGGATGAGTATTGTATAACCAAATGAGTTCTACTGTATGTCAGTCCCGCCTGGAGAGAACTTGGCAAGAAGGTCTAAGGGAAAGACGGTTGTATGACAGCATAAATGACTTTGTGGGAGGTTTGGCATTCATGTGCACACACACACACACACACACACACACACACATGGTGGTTGTTTCTCACCGCCACCAGAATTTATACAGGATTTATAGAAACAGTTACATACATAAGTAGTGTTTGTTGCCAATTTGTTTTTTGATGAATTATGTATGATAGAAATATCTTCTGCCGGCATGGTGGTGTACTGGTTAACACTGTGGTCTTGCACCTCCACTATCGAGGGTTCATTTCCTGCCTTGCATTTGTGTACATAAAGTTTGCATGTTCTTCCTGTGGATGGTGGGTTTCCTCCTTTAGTTCAAAGATTAGACTAATTTTGTGTTTCCAAAATCCCCATAGTGTGTGAGTGAGTGTGTGTACCTGGCCTCGTGCCCCGAGTCTTCTGGAATAGGCTTCAGGCTTCCCATGACCCTGTATACACAGTATAGAGAATGATTACCTAAACCTTTCTTGTAGTTCTCTGGTGTTTTATTTTAAGGCTCATCTGACTGAGATCTTAACAACCTGTTACAAACATGACATTCATATCTGTATTTCCTGTTTGAAGAAGAACTTGATTAACTAGTTTAAGAATCCATTGGCTGCTTCCAGGCAGCCATTTAACAAGGCATGGTGTAATTGATCTGATGCAGCACCTAAGCATTGGTTTGTCTCAGTCCGACAGTCTCATAGTTAATGGGGTGAAAAACGGGGACGCTTTATTTTCTTCAACCTGTCAAGTGGTAATTGGCCAATGGTATGCTATAATAGCGATATGCCACTGGGACTGCACCTCTTAAATTGTGCACCAAATAATTGCAAGGCTGGGTATTGAAAACAAAGCTATTTGTGAATGTCATTTAACACTATAACAAGTGTATAGTAAATAACAATGTGCCCACGTTGAGTAAATAAACTACATATTTCACATACGTGCTTTTTATGGATATTAAAGTTGTCTTTGTATCTATAGTCAATTATTTTCACCAAAATATATGACTGCTAACCAGCATTTTTTTTTTTGTTGTTGTTCATTTTCACAGGCTGTACCTTTGGGTCCATAAATGAGACTAAAGAAATGGAAAAAAGGAAAATACAAGGGGATGAGAGCCATCAATTCTTTCCCAGGAGAAAATAAGCACAAACTAACCTGAGCTGGTGATAGACTACAACCCAACAAGAAAACCCCGTATAAGTACAAATACTGTGGCCACAAAAGAATAATAAAAGTTAGGAAAAAAAAAAACTGAAGATCTTATAAAAACATCTATTCTTGCCTAGACTCTGGACACCAATTTCACTTTGTCTACAGAAAAAAAAATACAGCTGACTATCCTGCCAGAATACTGTGAGGCTCTGTCCAGCCTAGTAGAAACTAAACGTGACATCACTACCTAATTGTTCCTATCAATGATCTCCAGAAAGGCATACATGGCTTGTAGTGGTGGTGTAGTGATGAGTGCCTTCTTCTGGTCTATGGCCATAATCTATCTGACTCACATAGGTGGAGTGAGAGGGGACTGCTGGCTCATTGAAGGGGAAAAGGGCTTTGTTTGGCTGGCCATCTGCAGCCAAAACCAGCCACCTTATGAGGCCATCCCTCAGCATATCAACAGCACCATTGTGGACCTTCGCTTGAATGAAAATAAGATTAAAAGTATCCATTATTCTGCCCTCAGCCGCTTTGCCAACCTAACATACCTGAACCTAACAAAAAATGACATTAGTTATATAGAGGATGGGGCTTTTTCAGCTCAATTCAACTTACAGGTACTCCAGCTAGGTTTCAATAAACTCCGTAACCTAACAGAAGGGATTCTCAGGGGGTTAGGAAAGCTGCAGTACCTCTACCTCCAGGCCAACCTGATTGAGACTGTGACACCCAATGCCTTTTGGGAGTGCCCAAATATAGAAAACATAGACCTCTCTATGAATCGCATTCAGGTGCTAGATGGAAACACCTTCACCAGCCTCAGCAAGCTGACCACCTGTGAGCTTTACACCAACCCATTCAACTGCTCTTGTGAGCTTCTGGGGTTTGTTAAGTGGCTGTCAGTCTTCCCCAACAGAACAAACGAACGGATGGTATGTGATTCTCCTGCAGGTGTTTCTGGTTACAGTCTTCTAAGCCAGAACCCGAACAATCCTACTCAGCGCAATGCACTGCATATGCTGTCCACTGTGTGCACGGAGGACTATGTGACTCCGTATATCCCTGTGCCTCCTGAGACCACGACTTTCTCTCCAGATGTTACCCCTTGTGAGCTGGAGGACTGTCCTTCTGGTAGTGAGCCAGAGGAAATAAGCATTAGTCCTACTTACCCAGACCTTGATGTGAAACCAATTATGAAGCTGAAAGACGTCTCCCATACAAATGCAGTGATTAATGTTCAGATACCCCATCCTTATAAGAAAATGTACATCCTTGTTTTGTATAACAACAGTTTCTTTACAGACATTCAGAATTTGAAACGACAAAAGGAAGACGTTGAGTTAAAGAACCTAAAACCTCACACTGAGTATACCTACTGTGTGGCCTCCATACGCAACTCTTTGCGCTATAACCATACGTGTCTCACATTATCCACAGGCCCCCGAAGTGGGAAAGTGACAGAGGCTAATAATGCTACAGCCACCCACTACATAATGACGATCCTAGGATGCCTTTTCAGTATGGTCATTGTTTTAGGAATGGTCTACTATTGCTTACGAAAGAAAAGGTACCAAGATGAAAAGCACAAAAAGGCAGGTAGTATGAAGAAGAATATAATAGAGCTCAAATATGGTGGTGAACTGGAGGGGGGGACTATATCCAGGGTGTCTCAAAAGCAAATAATGGCTGCGGAGAGTATGTCTCGGATGCCATATTTGCCTTCTGGGAGTGAGATGGATCAGTACAAAATTCAGGACATAAGTGATACACCAAAAATGACTAAGGGCAACTACATGGATGTGAGAACAGCCGAGCATCAAGACCGAAGAGAGTGTGAGATGCCTATGCCAAGCAATAGTCAGGGTTCTGTTGCTGAGATCTCCACAATCGCAAAAGAGGTGGACAAAGTCAACCAGATTATTAACAACTGCATTGATGCTCTGAAG
Organism: Clarias pachynema; assembly: GCA_030014365.1. Lineage (NCBI taxonomy): Eukaryota > Metazoa > Chordata > Actinopteri > Siluriformes > Clariidae > Clarias > Clarias pachynema. The sequence goes on along the minus strand of JAQMYL010000023.1, from coordinate 35,415,093 downwards.
TCAGAGTCAACTTCTTTCCAAGGGGTCAAATCTGGAGCTGTTTCAACAGCAGAGCCACAGTTAGTTCTGATCTCAGAGCAACCCCAGAGCAAGTCTGGCTTTCTGTCCCCTGTTTACAAGGACAGCTACCACCACTCTTTACAGAGACACCACTCCTCAAACACCTCCCCAAAGCGACCCAGCACGGCAACCGGCGGTCCCATGCGTAGTCCGAGGCCCTACCGCACTGAGGGGGCATATAAATCAGACTCAAAATACATAGAGAAGACCTCGCCTACAGGTGAGACCATCATGACCATTACTCCAGCTGCCGCTATACTGAGAGCAGAGGCAGAGAAGATACGTCAGTACAGTGAACACAGACACTCCTACCCTGATGCCCAAATCGAGGAGCTTGATGGACCAGAGAATCGCAAAGCATCCATCCTGGAGCCTCTGACAAGGCCTCGGCCCAGAGACTTGGCCTATTCTCAGCTGTCTCCTCAGTACCATAACCTTAGCTACTCCTCCAGCCCTGAGTATTACTGCAAACCAACTCACAGCATCTGGGAACGCTTCAAGCTCCATCGCAAACGGCACAAAGATGAGGAATACATGGCAGCAGGCCATGCCCTGCGTAAAAAAGTGCAGTTCGCTAAGGATGAGGACCTGCATGACATTCTAGATTACTGGAAAGGTGTGTCAGCCCAACATAAATCTTAATCTTCTCAAGTGTCTCTTCAAGTGGCTTTTTGTTGGACTGTGACAAAAGAATGAGTTTTGAATTGCGTTTTAATGGAGGACATAGCCAACTTTGACTAATGGGGAATGTGGGAAATGGGGAATATACTCTTAGTTTTGTAAATTTACCAAAAGGATATATACAAGATGAGAAAAAAAAAAATCTATATGTTCAAGTGGATTATAAGTATATGGTTCCGCATGGCCAAGTCCTGTGACAATGGATTTTCTACCGTGTACAGTGAGAGAAAAGAGAAAAAAAAACCCACACACACACTGACAGATGTCTTCTGGAAATATGTTTCTTCTCACTGTACATTGATTAACAGTTCTCCATATACAGTATATTGAGTTATAAATACAAAGGGACTAATGTACAATATAATGTTTTTATACTTAAGAGATCGTTTATGGTTATGAAGGAAAAGCAAATAGGGAACGTTTGATTCAGGTTCAGATTATGGATTATAGACTCAGCTCCTGTGACATTTGTTTGTAATGAATGTTTGGAGTTCAGACGGATAAACATTGCACTTGTCACCGGAATGGTTTATGTCCATTCGAAACACCATTTAATCTAGTCTGCTTTTGTCATTATTCATTCATGTCACTAAACAAAATGCACAATATTATAATGTTATTAAAGGCTCATAAATTTGGATAGCTTGTTACTTCAAAACAGATCGGCGGGAGGTATCTCTGAAACGTCTGCAGGACTGGGATGTGGGGAAACACATCCCAGAAAGATTGAGAACCGTGAGATATATACAAATATATATATATATAAATATATGTAACCAAATGATGACATCAATGAAAACCCATCTCAGTGAAATCAACTTTTATAAGCATTAGAGATTTATTTACCGGTGAGTCACTTATACTTTGTTTTTCAATTGTACAAAGCTTGCTGTGAAGAATTTACAGTATAATGGCCAGCTCAAGTGTTTGAGCGACAGCTTATAAACTCATAAGTCTCCTCTATTCTTCAGCCCTGAGGATGAATGTATTACATACAGGTCATGATAGAAAAATGCAGCCTTTTTTTTTCAGCTGCATGTTTTGTTATTCATACTTCTTTTCTTATCAGTTCTCTTTCAACAGTACCAAACCGACTAGGAAAAAAAAAAAAAAAAAAAGAGACGTTTAAAATCGTGCGTGTTCGTTGTTTTCTACTGGTTTGACAAACAAAGAAGCTTTTGTAAATGTTCAAAATCCAATTTACGGAACGGAGCTGGAGCTATGGCACCGATCAGGAACGTGAGGCGTGCAAGACGAGAGACACTGATTGACTCCCACCCTGACCTGTTGCCACTGGATTCCATCACCAGAACAGTGTTACGGGAAGTGACCGGGTCGTCCAATTTCTTATTTCAATCGCCTTAAACTTCTGAAATATACGTGTACCTGCTTTTATTTTCCTTTCTCTTTACGTGTTGATGTTTTTGAAAGGTCTTTATTTCTTGTCTTTTTTAAAAAAAGAGCATTTCAATAGATTTCAAGAACTGACCAATTTATAGTCAATCTAGCAAGTAATCTGTGTGTTTTTATATTGCATACTGTAGCACTCCTATATCATAAACGTTAGAAATGTTTGGACAATGTGAACTGAAGCAGCTGTTGCTGAAATACATCAAGAAACAACCAAGAGCACAATAAAGTGTTATTTTTATTTCTTCTTACTATGTTACCTGTTTCAGACTACTGTGATGTTAAGGGAAATTCCAAGACCTTAATGATCATTAATTTTTTTTTTTTCCTTTTTTCTTAATTTTTTTGTGTTCAATGATATGCCTTTCGAAAAAGTATGAACTGTGATGATCGTGAACTAAATGAACTAAACTAAGAAAAAAAAAAAAACTAATGAGCTCTGTGTTTGCTGCTCTTTTTCCAATTATATTGAAGTGAACTCATTTAATTTCTGATCAGCCTGAAGTGACTCAATTCAGATTTTTTTTTAACCTAATGTGATTTTTCTTTTTGGGCTACGCAAATCTTTCAGATCAAACCTGAGTCACTTGGGCTACATGCACATTACAAGCCACATTGCTCTGATTGGATTTGCATGCCATGCCGGTTCATTAGCAATGACTTTTATCCGACTCTAATGTGGACGCATCTGTCCTCTGTAATGGCACGCCTATGCATAGTGATACATCTTTGCTTACATTGTCAGGGTTAAAAGATGGCATGAGTTTGTGCAACCGCTTACTCATTTCAAACAATGGAAGCAATTTTAGCAAAACTATGCTTTGGATTTTGCACTGGAGGACGGCGAGCAGTTAGTCGGCCGTATTCGCTGAAATCCAGGAGGAGGATGAAAGCCAGAGGCCCCGCTTTAGTTGTCTTGTCAGCTATGAAATCCCTGTGCTGCCGACTAAAAAATACCGCTGACGAACTTCTTGCCATCCTCCAGAGCAAAATTCTAATTTTTTGAAACGAATGTGTGATCACACAAATATGGCGTGTTTTAACTCAGACGGTGCGAGTAAAGACACACCGATATGCACATGCATGCCGTTTCAGACACGTTCACATAAAAAAAAAGATACATTTCTAATAAACGTTGATTGTGATTATTAACATGAACTCTCATGACATGCAAACTTCATCTGACCAAAAACTTGAAATTGAGCAAGCTTGTAACGTATACAGTATACAGCCATATACTGTACATTAACTACAGTATAAGCTGCCACCTTACAGCTTGGGCATATTGCCAGTTATGAGAATAATGAGTGTCAATTATGTTGCATGTGTTCAATCTTCTGCTTCATGATCTTGATGCTGAGAGCATGCCACTGCCAGCCAGCTTTCTTGTTCCAGCAACCACTCCAGTCCAGACACTGTGAATGCGATGTGAGTCATGCTACAACCCTCATATTTGCAGCAATAACTCATATTTTCCTTTGACAGTTTGATGTTGGACACCATGAAAATATGTCTTTAGCAATGCACAAAGCACAGTAAGACTCGTATCAAGACTGACGACGATTGAATAATATTGAAGAGTCTTCATGCCATTTGTAAAATGAAATAACCTTTTGCCGCACAGAGACTGTTTTCAAATATCTTTTTCAATTTAGTAATCGGCCAGTCAGTAGATTGTAATGAGATTTATGTCTGTGCATATGATATTGTAGACAAAAGAAATATAAAAAGCACAAAACTCTATATAATAGTTCTAATGAACAAAGTTTCTAATCTAATTAGAAGGGAAAAAATATCATTAGTTTTTTTTTTTTTTTTTTCATTTTATAATGAGATCCTGGTTTAAACACAGATAAAGTCTTTGTTATCTGTTGTTATATTACCACACTGGAATGACTCCCAGTTTCCCTTGTGCTTTAGTAGTTTTCATAATATTTCTAGTCTTTTCTTTGGTTGTTAGACTTAGTCCAGATCCTTCATATTCAAAAATGCACATTTGTTAAAGTGAGCTCATTTGTTACACTGGATACTGGATTTTAGTGACTTTAATAAGCTGTCATAAGGTATCTTTGGTCTATATCAATCCTCCGAACTGCTATGTGCATTCGTTCATTTTCTATTCCACTTATACATGCGCACTCACAAATGCAGTCACACACTACATGCAATTTGGAATGTCTACACTGCATGTCTTTTGACTTTGGACAAAGTAGAGAAAGAAAGTGCAAACTCCATAGACACAGTTTTTGATTCAGACCCCCCCAGCCCTTGAGGTGCACAGAAACAGTTCTAACCTCAGCGCCACATGCACCCCCATTGCAGTGTTAAATACCTTTAGTGCATGTTGAGACTTTTAACACAAGTCATGTGGATGTACTACTTACTACACGTCCCCATTATACTGTCAGCACACTTGCCACCTGTCACTTGCCACCTGTCACTTGCCACCTGTCCTGGGACCAGGTGTTGACTTCCTTGTTATCCTGGGCAGCTTGTGAGTTCAGCCAGAGCTACAGTTTTTTTTTCTTTTTTTCTGTCCTCTGAGCTGTTATAACTGTTTACTCTGAACTGGTACTTAGAATTTCTACTGCTTACACTGTGTTTTGTCCTACCACTAGGCATTTCAGCTACCCTGGTGTGAATGGGATTGCAGTGCTGCTCCTATCCTTTTTTCCTCCCATAACACAAGAAGTTGTGATTTGTCACCTTTCTACAAACTGCTCGCACACATGTTTCAGCCTATGAAACCCACTTAGAGCCCAAGAGGCATCCAAGGACCTCTGATCTGCCTTATGGTTTGGGCTCCAAATGGCATAACCCATCAAGTACAGTAAACCACACACAACCCACCAGGGGAAATTGCAGGGCTGGCCACGAGATGCTTTACACCTAGCAATCTCACATGTAGGACAGTGACTACATCAGATCACTGAGTCTTAATGACCATTTCAGAAGGTACAAATTCTAGTTCTGCAATCAGACCTCAAAAACCTCACTGAGTGAAGTTTGTTCCTTCATTGACAGAGGCACAGTGGAGAAAGCAATCCTTGCTATTCAGGGCAAGGGGGTCTACTCAAAAGATTTTGCTGTTTCAAACATTATTTCTATCCTGTTCTGGATTTGAGAGGAATGAGATAGTTTCTTCCCTTTTTCTTTGTTAAAGTCCTTTCCTGTTGTTTCTACTGTGCAGCCATGGGACTTACTCACATCCATGGACCTGCTTTGGAGAATACATACAGTATATTTTACCATTGCCCCAGAAGACAGGTACATCTTAAGACTTGCCTTCCAGGAACAGAAGTAGTACTTCAAAACTGTTTTTCGCTATAGAAGTTGTCTTCTCAAGATGCATGCAGGATGTCAGGCATGTCAGACTTCTTCAGTTTTAAGAATGACACATATATAAATTTTCTAAATGTCTCTTGCATCAGTGTTTTTTAAAAAAAAAATCTTTTTAATTAATTACCAATGTCAAAGGATTTTATTAACAATTACATTACATTTATGCAAAGAGTCAATATTTGCAGTGTTGACTTTTTTTTGTCAAGACCTCTGCGATTTGCCCTGGCATGCTGGGGACCTCTGGGCCACATACTGATTCATGGCAGCCTGTTCTTGCATAATCAATGCTTGCAGTTTGTCAGAATTTGTGGGTTTTTGTTTATCCACCTGCTTTCTTGAGGATTGTCCACAAGTTCTCAATAGGATTAAGGTCTCGGGAGCTTCCTGGCCATGGAACCAAAATTTTGATCTTTTGTTCCGTGAGCTACTTAGTTATCACATAGTTTTGTCTTATGGCAAGGTACCCTGTCATGCTGGAAAAGTCATTGTTCATCACCAAACTGTTCTTGGAAGGTTGGAAGAAGTTGCTTCTGGGGGATGTTTTTGTACCATTCTTTATTCATGGCTGTGTTCTTAGTCAAAATTGTGAGTGACACTGATGAAATGGTGGTAATTAGTAGTCACATCTGACAAAACGATCTAAAAATACTGAAGCATCAGATTTGGTAAAAATGTATATTTGTGTCAATCTCAAATCATTTGGCTATGGGTGTACATTAGTGAACAGATCATGCAGGACAGATGTGCTCCTTTTATGCTCTTCATATCTTGTGAAATCTGAAATGAGCTCCCTAACACTAAGGCAAGTCGTTCACTTTATTAGGACTCAAATGGATTCAGCATCCTGACACTTGACAAGCAAGTGCAAGCAAGTCAATCTTTTTGATTACACCTTCTTCTGACTGAGACATCTAGTCCTGCTGCCTATCAGCTGTGTTGACCTTGGGCCGGCTTGAACCAAGTAATTTTCACAGATGAGTCATCATCCCATGTTGTGGAGAGTGATGTACTGTATTCACCCTTAGGTGGTCCAACAGATGTGGGAAAAGTTTTACTAGCCTCATATGAATTAGGAATCAAACCACAGAGTCCTTCTTAAAAGCCGTAATGTGGCCAGCAAAATGCTGACAAACAACAGGAGAAAAACTACATGACTTGTGATGGGGATGAGCCTTGTAGAAATCCCAAGAATTCCTATTTTTACTGTCCATGTACAGCTGACTATCATGTACCGCTTATCCTCAAGGTCTGTTTTTTGCTCTCATCTGTTCAATCTGAATAAACTTGTGCTGACTGAGTGTTGCCGTTTTAAGAGTGCACACGAGAGCACATAAATGATGCTGTGAATGCTAAGATTTATGGTTTCCCTCTTTCTACTCAGAGAGGGAAGCAAACATCCATCAATCTTGTCACAAGCCTCAGGAATATTTGACTTAGAATGAGCGGTTTTGCATATGGTTTAGCAGCTAAATCAAATGACTCCTAATGTCTTGTTTTCACTGCAGAAATTTGAAAAAAATAGTTGATCTATACAAATATTATAATAGTTATTACACATTGGAATTTGATAACAAATAAGATGTATGTATTGCACAATTCCATGGGCCGTTAAACAGGTCAACATGTTTTTATGTGTTCCACTCAGTAACCCAGGTGTCCTGAACAAAGTACTTCATATGCTCATTAAAAGGGGAAAACATTCTTACAATGGAAAGGACTCTTCAAATGAGAAGAATACATACTAGAGCTGTGAATCATAGGCAGACCTTTAATTCAATTTGATTCAACTTTTTGAGTGTTGCAATTTATTATTTGATTCCATTCAGTAGGACGAATGTTTAGTCTCGTCTTTCACAAGCAGCCTTTTTGAAGTATTAAAAACTACTAAAAGCATTTATATGTACATTAAAATACCTTGTAACTTGTGTTCTTGATCATTTAAATGTTATGGCTCATACAAAGTGATGAGCTTTGAACGAACTTTTTACATTCCAATTTTTCACTCCACACTCCAGTCCAGGAGGTGGCAGTATTGCACCAACCTTTCATAAATGCGAAAAGAATAAGAAGCAATTAACTTGAAAAACTTGAGCATTTTTTTCAAAATCTACTGTACAGTATGTGGAAGATGACAATGTTTTGAATTTTCTGCAAAGGTTTTAATACATTTTCAAGCAATTTGTGATTTTTAGACCATTTAATGGTTGCAAGTTTAATTATCAAAATCATAAAAGCTTTAATCATTTCTAAAATGAAAACTGACCCATCCATTCAATAAATCAATCGGAAAAAAATATATATAATTAATTTAAATGATGTGTACAGAAATTACATATACTGTATAGTACTCATCTCTAGAATTGAGAAACAACACAAATTGTATAATAATATCACTACACCATCTAATTTGACCAAGCAGTGCTTTTTCTAGCAATAGCAACAGTATTGCAATAAGAGAAGAGAGCAGAAAATCAGGAAACTACCTTATGGCTCGAAAATGAAATAAGAATTGAAAACAAAAGTAAAACGGAACACATTTTACTTTTTACTTTTCATGTTGTAATATACACCCCTCTACCAAAGTATGTGCCAAAGTAAATGCCCCCAGAACATGTAAAAAAAACATCAACTGCCAAACCTGTTTGAACAACCATCCAAAAGAACACTGGCTGTTTATTATAGTTTAAATCATGGTTATTAGTACTTTTGCTGCCAAAGACTGTATTAAATAATAGAAAATAGCAATTAAACAAGGAAAGCTAGTGTGGAACAGCTCACTCTCAGCTGCTAATGGGATGGTAAATTAGATGTTGAATCTGTTAATGTAAGTCTATAAATAAAAGACTCACATATCACGTTTGTCATCATCTAGGAACCTCTCTAGTCCAACTGGGGGACAAACAATTTGGAAGCACCAGTTAGCCTACATAACCTGCATTTCTTTGGACCGTGGAAGAAACCCCAACAAGCATGGGGAGAACATGCAAAGTCCAACCCCTACCCTACCGTGCCACCAGTGTGTTTGTATCTAATGTAAAATAAAATATCTACTTATTCCTAACTCAAGTAATACTGATTTTTGACATTTTCAGATTAGATTAGATCAGATTATGTTAGAAGTGCTAAATTTAAATATACCAAAATCAATTCTCAATACACTTATACTAAACTATTCCTTGGTTGGATTTTCAAATCTTTAAACTATATACAAGGCGGCACAGTGGTGTAGTGGTTAGCACAGTTGCCTTGCACCTCCAGGGTCTGGGTTCGATTCCCGCCCAGACTTGATTCCCCTCTCTGTGTGTATGGAGCTTGCATGTTCTCCCCATGCTTGGTGGGTTTCCTCCCACAGTTCAAAGACATGCAGATTAGGCTGACTGGTGTCCTCAAGTTGCCCATAGTGTGTGGGTGTGTTCCCTGCAATGGATGGGAACCCTGTCCAGGGTGCGCCCTAAGTCTCCTGGGATAGGTTCCAGGTCTCCGCAACCCTGAATACAGGATAAAGCAGTATAGATGGTGAGTGAAAACAAAATGCTTGAATACAGACTTAAACTTGTTCCTCTCATTGTATAATGAGATAAAAATGTAAGTCGCTCTGGATAAGAGCGTCTGCCAAATGCCTAAATGTAAATGTAAATGTCATACTTTAACTCAACATATAGTATATATTTTTAGCCTTCCTTTCTGTCATTTGCTTCCATTTCTGCAGGCAGTACTATGAGAAAAGTCATCTTTTATTTTATTTGATCCTTTCCTCTGTGGAATTCACATTTTGCTCATTTCTCCAGACATACTGTACATTTCAGAGAAAAATATTCATTTTGTTGTAAAAGGACTGGAGATAGTGATCAGTGATATGCAGACAAACCTTATTGTATTGTGCTGGTGAACGGTTCAGTGTTGCACCATCTCTTGCATGTCTGCTTTTCTCGATTTGCCTACATATTTTCAAGCTTTTAGCATCCAGTTTCTTCAAGTTAATGTTTTCGCATGCACATGACTAGTTTTCACTGAAATTTGTCTTATTTATCTATCTAGCCTTACTGCAGGGAGGTATAAGAAATTGATGAACCACAACTGCACCTGCTAATTTAAATAAATCTAATAATGCAGCTGTTATATAAACATTATTTAATATTAATAACCATGATCATGAATGAGGGGTTGATAAGGAGCATGAAAACATGGTATTCATTTTCGCTCCTTCAACCCTCATCCAGGAATTGCAATTAGCCCATCTAATTAGAAACAAATTGTATTGCAAATGGGGAAACAACGAAATGATGGGTTATGATCGTTCAATCAATTCCCAATTATTGCGAGCTAATAAACAAAGCATAGCCGGAATCACAATTACAGGTGGAAATGCTTCCAGTATGACCAAACGGTATAAATCTCTATATAGCGGCTGGAAAAGTACATCAAGCCATTCAGTTAATATCTGTCAGTTGTCGTTCATTTGGAATCACCACATCTTTTAAGAGATGCTGACATCAGCCCAGTGACATAGTCGATTTCTTTTAAAGTCAAAGAAATGAAAGAGTGGCACTGCAGATTATTCAGGAAAAAAACTGATAAGAGTGAAAAAGTATAATCTGGAGTTTTAAAGAAAATAAGATAAGTCTTCCTTTCTATGCATCCACTTTCACACTGTGCTCTAGGGTGTCTGAAACAATAATAAGTCAAGAGAGACAACCTTTTAAACAGGCAAAGTGGTAAAGAAGATCAGAAAGAGCTTTGGGTTTTTACAAAGGAAACGTCCAGCCTACACCAAGGCAGCCACCAGGCAGAGGATAATATCAGTAAAGGAAGTGGAAATGATACGATACGCTCATGAGGCAGATGCGGGTTAGCAACCTTTTGCAAAAGCTCTAAAGAAAGTCTGAGATTTTCATCTGCCTTAGGCTAAAATCATCTCCTTCAATTTGCAGGGGAAAGTGAACGCTCTGGTAAAAGCATGAACATGATGACATATTTTACCTCCTTCAATTCTAATACACATTTAAATCTGAGATGCATCCATATCTCATACGTCTGTAAGAATAAGATTGGAATGCACACACGGTGTCTCACCGACATGACCCATGACCAGTAATACGCAATATTCTGATAAATGTGGCCGCAGTAATGTGTTGCAATTAATGCAGGTTACACAATAAACAATACTGTTTCTATAGCTGTGTCATCCACCCAGGGCCTATTTATTACAAGATCTGAGTGAAAAAGTCAGTTGTATATGAATTAGATCCAAGAGCCTTTCTTCTTTTAGAAACAGAATTTGGCTAAATCACGTTTCTGATGGATGCCAGGAGAGCTGCTCTAGATTATGATAAGCTGGGCCAGGCTGCTAGGGGAAAGAATGAAAAAGAAGAAGAAGAAGAAAAAAGATTGACACTGCAAATTTTTTAACATAAATAAATAAATGAATAAACAAAAATAAAAACAAGCAATTTAGCAAATGCATTATAATTAATGCAATATATTATTAAAAGTATACAATACTTTTACTGTACATAACACATCAAACATGATAATACTGTACATATTAACTATGTGATGTATGTAAATGAATGAAGAAATATCGTACAGGAGACTAAATTGTAATTCTTATTTCAGCCTCAATTTTGTTCATCCAGGAACCTCTGTAGTCCAACTCCAGGGACTATGTATGCCAGTGGTGACTGTTGTATTCATTACCATTTTTACGGCTGCGACAGGACCTCTGGTCAGCATGCATTCACACACTACAGGCAATTTGGGAACACCAATTAGCCTAATCTGCATGTTTTTGGACTGTGGAAGGAAACCGGAGCACCCAGAGGAAACCCACCAAATATGGGGAGAACGTGCAAACTCCATACACACAGACCTGAGGTGGGAATCGAACACGAACCTGGAAGTGCAAGGCGATAGTGCTACTAGAAGGACGTCCACATGCGATCAGGCTGTTCAAGGGACAATTTCTCCACTCCCTTGAGTTATATCCAACCTGTCTGGCCCAATCCAAAAGTAGGTTGAACCACCAGAAAAGGTATTTTTAAACTTAATGGTTATGACTGATTGGTGTATATACATGTATACAGTCATATTACCTACTGCAGTGTTTTCCTCCTACAGCTGACCAGGGCTTTAAAATTCTTTTTTAACCAGTAGGCTCAGAAAAAGTCCAAGTTCTCAAAAAGTAATGCAGTTTGAAAATTGAAAAGCTCCTCTTATTGTTATAAATGATTACATAATATACATGTTGTGTAATGGTTTAAGGTTTAAGAAATGTTTACAAAGAAGACTATTTTTCATTGACAACTAGCTTGCAGATTTTTTATCTATATCTATCTATCTATCTATCTATCTATCTATCTATCTATCTATCTATCTATCTATCTATCTATCTATCCATTTCACTTACATGGCAGAAATAAATATCCTACAGTACATACAGTATATCCTAAAAGGTTTAGCAACTTTATAGCACTACAGTAACCAATAAATCACTTTTTTTTTTTTGCAGTACAGAACTTAGTGCCCTAATATATAACAAATCAATCATGCATAAACAATCCTAATAAAGTTTTATTTAGTGGTGCATGGTTCAAAACTCAATAATATCCAGTGGACTACTTAAAGTTATTTACAGAAATATAACTTCAGTAACACCAGCAAGGGCGCTGCCTACAATGTTCATTGAGGCTACAAATTTATTATTCATTAAAATTAAAATGAATCATGAGGATAATAATGAAGTCAGATATCGTTGAAAGAAAGAGTCAATGAGAATTCAGCAATTGTTTGCAGAGAGCTCTTCATGTGCTCTTTCTGAGCTCATCATGTCATGCATGAATGAGGGCGGGATGAGAATAGATTGAGTCCATATAGAGAGCTCTCTGATTTCTCTGCCTGAGATTAAAAAGGGGTGCACAATTGGAAAATTATTTTAGAGCTTGAAGAAATCTCTTTTGAAACTTAAAAGAAGGCTAATTTGAGATTTTGTGAATCTTTTGGTTCTAGAGACAAAAACAAGAGAGTGACAGGAGAAATACCTCATAGTCTCACTTTGGTCCAAGCTGTCCAGAAAACATAAATAAACTTTTGAGAGCTTTTATACGATATATATATATTTTTTTACTCTAAGCACGAAAGTATTATGAGCTTTATATATTTATGAATATAAATATCATATAAGCTCATATGAACTATGAGCTTTTATGTATAAAACTTGAGCAAGGATATGCGACAAACACGGATTTCACTGTGCTGTCGTAAATTTGACAAATAAAGGCTTAACATAATGTATTTGATAATGTACAGCATTGAAGAAATGTTTCCCCATTTCTATTATATACATTTTATATAGTATATATACTATAGGGCTGTACAGTATTATGATATAATAGTTATAATTTAGTAGAATTAGGTATTACATAAATATTACATAAGTATATAGTTCTTTAATTCATTTTGCAACACTACTCCCATATTCCCGGAAACACTAAACCTATACAATGGCACCATGGTGGCTTAGTGGTTAGCACTGTTTTCCTGCACCTCCATGGTACAGGTTCAAATTCCTGTCTCAAGTCTGTGTGCATATACAGGTTAATTGGTGTTCCCAAATTGGCTGTAATGTGTGAATGTTGTCCTACTACAGTTGTAAAATAGGAATAATTTTTAAATACAATGGTAATCACGATTGGCCTCCACAGTCCATAGTTGACATACTGTAAGTAGGTTCACAGATAGATGGATAAAAACCTATATAATATACCATGATGCTTATCCTTAGAGATTTGTGATATCATATTTTTATCATCTACCCCTGTTCTACAGTTCAGTCTTTTTTCTGTCTTAGTTTTGATTACAGCATGCATTTGCCATGGCTTCGTTTCAACAACCTTCGATCCAGAGTTGCATCGATTTCTGGCCCGAGATTTCTGATGACGCGACAGTCAAACTTCTCCAGCGCATCTCAAAGTCTTTCAATTGGGTTAATGTCAGGACTCTGTGGTGGACACTCTTTCACCACACAAATCCTGACATATGTCTGTCCCAAAATCCATAGATTTTTGGTCATTCAGTACAATCAGGTTATCAACTGACTTTTATTGCTCATAACGTTGCTGAGTCTAGACCTGAGCGACTGAAGCAACCCCAGATCATAACACTGTCTCCAGAGGCTTGTACAGTGGACACAATGCATGATGGGTGCATCGCTTAATGCTCTTGTCTTCTTATCCTTACGCACCCATCACTCTCACTCTAACAAGTGGTTTTCTTGTTTTACAGCTGTTTAGTCCCAATCCTGTGAGTTCTCATTGCATTGCGCATGTGGAAATGATTTTACTTTAACTATTAACCATTTGATTTCTACCGTTGATTTTTTACTATGCAACTTCACCAAGCATAAAAGGAATCTCCTGTCACTGTCGTTCATGATTTTTTTCCAACCACATTTTTTTCCGAAGTTGATTGATCAGCACTATCCTTCCAGGTTTTAATGATGTCTTGTACCATTTCTCTTCTTAACCAGTTCTCAATCTCCTTAGTTGTTTTCTTTGCTTTATGCAGGACAATAATTTGACACTTCTGAAATACAGTAACATGTTTTCCTTGACTATGGGCTACATATCCTGACCTGGATGTTCAACTCAATACCTACTGTATTAGTCATTGCAGTACATATCCAAATGATTTTATGTATTTGCTTATTTAGATCCAAACAGTGACTTTTTTTAAATTTTATTTAGTAAAAAGGGTTCTATCTGTCATAACAATCAGTTAAGTTACAGCGACTGGAAAAACATTTGGAAAATGTACTATTTTATGACTTCATTGCCATATCCAATAATCTTCCCATGGTGTGGCTAGAAACAGAGTCGATGACAATTAGTACCTGAATTATTTTTAATGGAAATTTTCAAAGGTCATTTCACTCATATGACGCAAGTCCATGAGGAATTATATGTCACATCAATTAACTAACATTAGTTAACTAACTAATTGCAGCCAATTAGACTAAAACAGTCATGTGTGCTTCTTACTGTATGCACAAATGGAGGTTTACATGTGTGTGTGTGTGTGTGTGTGTGTGTGTGTGTGTCCTTTTTTATTTATTATTTTTTTATAAATGAGATAGGAAGTCAAGCTGACATTTAAAAGAAAATTTTAACAAGTTGTAAATGATGAGTGGTGTATATATAAATCATGATGAATGAGTCATGTCATTCCAGATGTCGGAATGCATGTGTATTATCTACACTTTGGCAGTAAGCAGAGGACCACTGCCCACATACACCTACAACAGTGTTATGCAACAGCAACACTTCCTCACAGTTACATCAAATACAATTCTTTTAGAGTTAGTACAAACGGTTCCTTTTCATTAGTACAGTATTTACAATGTACAGTATACAGTATTTAAAGTAGAAACCTTGTCTAATCAATCTTATGAAAATGAATGTGTCTTATTTTCCTTGATGAGTATAGTACAGAAAATAAGACACAACAAGATGTGGGTGAGTTTGGAAGATACTGTAGAATAATTAATAAAAACAAATAATCAAAGCAATATATTGTTATTATCAAAACAAACAAAACAAAAACAAAAAAATACTGTATTCTTGTTTGATGATATTCTGTGCAAGCATGATGATGTTCAGTATAAAACATAGCATTAATTATTTGTTTCATTAATCATTCTATTGACTATTAAGTACAGTATATAGTGTTTAATAAAGTGTTATCTGTAATTAAAACTGATTTGTATGTACTGTATTACACAAAACAAAAACCAGTTGGTAAGAGTACAGGAAATCTTTCTGTTTTTGGTCTTTGCTGTAACATTAGTGCCTGGACTATAAAGGTCCCTATGTTACTATTCATTTATTAAATTAACCTAAGTCTCTGTCTTTTTCATACCTCAAAATTCCTCTGTTTCACTCCTCCCCTGAACATGCTGTTTCAGTATCTTCTTATATGAGGCCAAAATAGGGGAAAATCACAGTGGAGAAATTATATATATAAATATAATTGAATAAGTGCTCTTAAAATAAATAGTTTAAGTGTTATCAAAATGTGTTTAACTTTCATATGTTGTTGGTCTTTCGGCTGCTCCTGGCAAGGGGTCGGCAACGGGTGAATATCCAGTCCGCACAACAACTTGGCACAAGTTTTATGCCGGATGCCCTTTCTGATGCAACCCCCCCATTTTATCCAGGTTTGGTACCAGCACTGCATCAAGTAGCTGGGGGGTTTTAACACTGGCTGGGAATGGTGAAACACCTACAGTACCACTGAGCCACCAGTACCCCGTTTAACTTTCATATGTACTTATCTGAATTATGTTATAAGTACTCTTTGACCAAACTTCATTTAAACAATTGAATCTGTTTGAGATACTCATCTCATATGGCTCAATTTTAATTTACTAAAATAATATTGGTTTAAACCTAGATCAAGCCATTATCTTTTATCATTTCTTGTCAACACCCAAAACAAATAATCCTTATTTTTGTGCAATACAAGTTTTACCTAAATTTAATTCAGAGAAATACAGCCCAGAGGTATTCTAATGAAATTTCTAATGGTCCAGTTTTATAAAACTTGCTCCATGTGGATGAATGAGTATTATGAATGAATGTTGGCATCAGTTATCTTTAATCCTTAAGGATTAATGTTCATGGCTACTGTTTATTTCAGCATTCTGGGTTCGATCCTAGGGCTAGGATTAGATGTCAGGTAAATTTCTCATATCCTCCCTGTATTCACGACAGGGTAGTCGTAGGCTAGGCAGACTGGCTAGGATAAACTGCTTCTAGGAGAAAGTGGTTACTTAGACTATATATTACTTATATATATAATGTATAGCCGAACGTATACGGTCACCTGACTATGATACCCATATGGGGAACATTTTACCTTTTTTTTTTGTCACAAATGAATTTAAATATTTAATTGCATATTTCTTGTTAGGATGCAGGTTTGACACTTGATACAGCACCCTGGAGCAGAAAGGGTTAAGGGTCTTGCTTAAGAACCCAACATTGAACCCCTGACTTTCGGATCTGTAACTCTCTGCCAGATTTTGCTGATCAAATAAACTGATATGGTGACGTGTTAGATAAAATAAACAAAGCAGAAGGAAAAAAAGTGTCAGGTTTAACAGTGAAGATCCGAACATAAAAATGCCATCAATACAATTGCATATCTTATTATCTTACCATTAGTGCATGTGGAAGCATTTTAAATCATCTAAGCTGATCTCTCTCTCTCTCTCTCGCTCTCTCGCTCTCTCTTCACTGTGTGGGAGGAAAAATGATGCATTACAAAGGCATATCCAATGAGCCTCGGATAAATGCATGCCTACGGTATGTGCTTGGAATTTAACCACATGTACAAATCAATAAATTGTAATTCCAGATAGAAATAAGAAGCATTGCATGAGTGAACACAGCATGCGTTGGAGTACTGTGTCTCTGTGGTGTTTTGTTTGGGTGTATATTTCTAATGGAGGAAATGGCATCAGTCTGACCATGTCTAGCCCTACAGTCGCTTTGCTCTTCTCCCTCGCACTTTTTAAGCTGCTTTCGTGTCTGCGCAGCACTGTTTGGAGGTGGAGTCCAATGAGCTTTGCTCTGCACATGGAGTAGAGAGCATTAATCAGCTGTCTACAGAGCGTGACTACAGCTTAGAGAAGCAGGCTGACAAAGTGCAAGTGAGGGAGAGACTGTAGGCGAAAAGTTTGCTGGACTAGTTTTTTCTCCCCCAGACCTATCATTTAATTGGATATGGCTGACTGGGTTTGGTTGGTAGCTGAGTCTGTAGTACAGGGCTAATCCAAACTGGCCTAAGCAACAATTAAATAGGTCTGATGTCATTTTTTTCAATACTAATAATTAGATTCATTTTAATATGTGGTGATGTTGATACCCATAGATCGCTGCATGGGTTTGCTGCTTGGTATTTATATGTGTGCCAACACGGATGGATTGATGGACCATCGTTTGAACCCTAACCTTTGAATAAAGTTCTTAAATAAAATGGCAATATTAAGGTCATAGGACTTAAATCAATCTTTTTCATATGCACGTTTGATTTTTAAAAATGCATAAGTCAAGATATTGAATCAATCTTCAGAGTGATTTTTTCTTTTCTTTTTTTCTCTTAAACTCCCATTCCTATCTACAATACTGTTCTCACCCATGTGACCAGGTTCTCCAGTGGCCAGAGCAGAGTTAGAGTTAATATTAGAGTTAGCGCTACCAAAGATTGCCATGGCATCATTTGATGCAATGAGACAGGTTGTTTATTCAGGGCAGTACTTTAATTTGTTTTTTAGATATAGTTGATTAAAGTTGACATTATGCTAACATTGCTTGACTAGCAACTTAAATACCCTAGTGTACATCATTATATTAGTGGAATTGACACATTAGATTACATTAGATGAAATTGAATTAGATTACATTGCATTAGATTGAATTAGATTACATTAGATTTAAATTCATTGCCATTTTGCAAAGTACATGTACAAGTCCAATAAAATGCCTTAACATCTACCCAGAAATGTGGCACATTTATAATAAATGACATAGCAAGGTTTCTAAGGCTGAGGGGTCATATGTTCAATTCAATTTAATTTTATTTATATAGCGCTTTTAAAAATGGTCAATTGTCTCAAAGCAGCTTCACAAAAATGAAAAGAAAATTTATGGAAGTGTGTATGTGTGAAAAAAAAAAAAGTGTCTCTATAATAATGAGATTGTCCCTGATGAGCAAGCCAAGGCGGAAGGCGACATGTACAGTATAGGGTATGGATTCCATATACACATAAGGCGCAATAGGTATTATAAATAGGATATTGTTTGCAGTATATATTGAAAAAAAAGTGGTTGTGCAGTGATGAAAAGAATTAAAAAAGAAGACTACATGATGAGAAGAATATAAATACAGTATGTACTGTACATACTGTACAGGGATTAGTATAGAGGTACAGCTTATACAGAATACCGGATACCGATGTAAAATACAGAAGAGCCAAAAGTTTTAGTCAGTGCAAAGATGCATAATGGACATAAGTGGTGAAGTATTGATGAAGACACAGGTTATAAGTGTAGTTGTTATTGAACCATGTTCAACTGTTCAGTATAGAAGCAGCAACAAGGATAAAGCTAATCTGTTTGTTCAGGTAGTGAGGCACCTGTAGCGCCTGCCTGATGAGAGGAAGGCATGAATAGTCAATGATTCGGGTGAGAGGCGTCTTTGAGAACACCTGTCAAACCTTTGCAGGCATTGTTTCCTTTCAATGCCCTCAGTAGTGGGCAGCTGAGTGCTGATGATTCATTGGATGGTTTTCAGGTTTTCGCCACATGCCGAAGGGCTTTACAGTCTTTCTTATAGCTAAGACAAGAATGTCACAAATTCTTTGCTCAGACTGAAAAGCAAATCTTGTTTTCCAAATCTGATCTTTCAGACCGACTGTCCACACTGGTTCTAGTCGGACTGCCAGCCCAAATCTGTCACCTTTTCAACCAACTCAGTATATGTATTGGTTGCTGTGGTAACATCACGGGAGACCCTGTGTTGGGTGACATCAAATGTTGGAGAATTATAACAAGAGACAGATAACAAGAAGACAATTAGGAACGGAGATATAACATCTCACACCTATCATATCACTACCTAGTCGTGGTGTACACTGTAAAAAAATAAATTGTACATTTTACGCTAAAAAAACGGCAGCTGTGGTTGCCAGAATTCTACCGTAAAAAATATGGTAGCACCGTTATTGCATTGTGAAAAAAAAATAAACCGCAAATTTTACGGTAAAAAATGGCAGCTGTGGTTGCCAGAAGTTTACCGTAAATTTTTTTACAGATTTTACTTTTTTTTTTAATTTTTACGGTTTATAACGGTCTAATTAACATGTTTATGTTGTTATAAAAACAGTTTATTCCCGTCAAATTCCAGGGCTTACATTGTAACAAATACGGATCATAACCATGTTTTTTACAGCTCAGAACTGTCTAATTTAAAGATTTATGTTGTAA
>JAQMYL010000023.1:35367453-35381200 GCA_030014365.1 Clarias pachynema | reverse complement strand
TGCCGCATCGATGCTGAATCGTTCATGCCCCGCATCGCGATGCATCGCCGAATCGATTATTGTTGACACCCCTAATAACCAGCATCAAAGCTTGCATCCATGTATCAACAGTTCAGGGGTGGTGGTGGTAAAATGGTGTGGGGAATATTTTAGGGGACACATTGGGTCCATAGTACCAACTGAGCATTGTTTAAATGCCACAGTCTATCCGAGTACTGTTGCTGACCATCTACATCTTTTTTTGACCACATCATAACGCACCAAGTCACAAAGGTAAAATAATCTCAAACTGGTAAACTGTACTCAAATGGCCTAAACAGTAATCATATCTCATTCCAATGCATTACATTTGGAACGTGGTGGAATGTAAGATTTACATTCCGGATGTAAGGACTTTCAGCACTTTGTTGAATCTATTCCACAAATAATTAGTGCAGTTCTGAACGCAAACATGGGTCCAACCCACTACTACCAAGGTGTACCTAATTAAGGTGCCATTGAGTGTATTTTTTAAACAGTTAATCCACGTAGCTCCCAACTATACTTTATCTAAAATATTTATTGCCACCCTACAAGCCTGAGATTTCTTCCCTACAGTACCTCCCAGATACCTTTTCAACTCTGAATGAGTTATTACACCTCACTAATTTGTTTTCACCTGTTACTTTACGAGAATTAACTAGCTTCTTTGACTGCAGGTGATGTGAAGTTGACAGTAAGCTGCTTATATGCTTACAGGTCTTTGTGGTGTTATGAGCACTCAGATCGCAGAGAAGTATGACTCCCAGAGTCCCAGAATAATTACAGCTGTGGCCAAAAGATTAGAGAATGTCCAGAGTAGAAAAGGTGAGCGCTACCATCATTACTGTGTCATGCCAACAGTAAAGCATCCTGAGACTAATCATGCGTGGGGTTTCTTCTCACCCAAGGAAGTGGGCTCATTAAAAACACAACCATGATTAAAGAATGGTACAAAAATATCTTCCTGAAAGCAACTTCACAGTTCTGGTAGCTCACTGGAGAAGGCATTGGACTACAGTTCTGTAGGTCCCAGGTTCAAATCCCTCGACCAGCAAGTTGTCCCTGTTGGGCCCTTAAGCCTCAACTATTCGAGTGCATAATGAAATAAAAATGTAAGTTGCTTTGTGTAAGGGTGTCTGCTAAATTTGATGAATAATGCCTTTTCTAGCATGATGGAACACCTGAGATAACTAAGTGGCTGGAGGAACAAAACATGGAAATTTTGGGTCCATAGCCAGGAAGCTCCTTAATCCTTAATCCCAGTGAGAACTTGTGGACAATCCACAAGCGGTAGGTGGACAAACAAATAAAACACAAATTCTGACAAACTCCAATGAGTTTTTTTAATGCAAGAATGGGCTTCCAGCAGTCAGGATGTGGCCCTGACAGCATGCCAGGGTGAATTGCAAAGGTTTTTACCTTGACTCTTTTGACCACGCTTGTAGATATTGGAGCACACATGTGCAGAGAGAAGACATTTCAGAAATAGATACCATAAATGTATATTTTTTATTAAATGATAGCTAGCAAACACTATTTATTTATTTATTTATTTTTAGTGATCTGGAATTTAAAATGATTATTAGTAGCAAGTCCTATGCTGCATTGTGAACTATCTAGGTAGCATGAACGTATTTTAAAACAGATATGAAGTCTATCACTTTATTTGGAAATCAAAATTTCTGACCTACACAAGCATCAGGAATTCATTGCATGAAACTGCTCTACTCCTGACCTAAGTGTACTAAAAGACATCTCGCATCTCAATCATGTAAAAAAAAAAGGACTCACTCTTCCCTCTTGAGCCTACTCAGCCCACATGCTTCCCTGTAGAGCTGTCATGAATGCTGACCACGCATTTCCTCTGTAATAAATCGACCTGATCACAGACCCAAAAGTCCTTCAGCCACACTTGGCTGCAATTTCTAGTTCCACTGATTATTGTAATGAGCATTACAATAATCAGCGGAACTAGAAACTGCAGCCAAGTGAGGCTGAAGGAGTTCTTAGCTTCTTTGAAGATAAAATCTGCAAACTATATCAGCACTTCCCAACTGCCTCCCCTTCACTCAATTACAGTGATACCCTCTATAAATCCCCTGACAAACTCTTGACAGCTTTCTCTCTTTTTCAGACAAGAGTTATCTCTGATCTCATTTCGAAATCGAATGCGTCGTCCTGCTTGACCACCCCTGCCCCTAGTCGCTTCCGCAGTAATTGTCTCCCTGTCATCTCCACACCCATCTGTCATCTCATTAACACATCACTTGTTTTGATAATGTCCTTTCGGCTCGCAAAACCGCTGTCATTACTCCAGTTCTTAAAAACATCTGGTCTTGACATTACCTAATGGGGGAATTCCTACCACAGGTCTAATATAGCTCAAATATGTGAAAGTACTATAACAATCATACAGTGGATTTACAAAGTCTAGACACCTCTATTTGGGTGCAGGCCTTGTTTGTGTGTGTGGTGACTGTGATGTAAAATAAATAAGACCAGGGTATGGTTAATGCAAAATAGCAACCAACTGAAGTTAAATAAATCACAGTCCGACGACATGCAGATAATGCAAACTGGCGTTCCCAAATTGCTCGTAGTGTGTGTGAATGAGTTTGTGTGTGTCCTATGATGGATTGGTACCCTGTCCACCAAAGTCTCCTGGGTCACCTTGACCCTGTATGGGATAAGTCGCATAAAAAATGAATGAATTAATAAAATAATAATAATAATAAAATAAAAATAGCATGTTTTTGCATAAGTTTTTGCGTTCATATACGTTTTTAAACCTACATTCATTTCTGTGGGATATTCATGATGTCATACAACTGACGCCAGGATCTGTTGCGACCTTACAAAGCATGTTGAAATGATTTATTCAGAAGAGATATGGCTCTTCCAGTGCATTTCATGTAAAATGAAACACCATAAGGGCCATCGTCAACAAGTGGAGAATACAGGGCTATGATCTGTTGAGATGCAAAAACAAGATAGACCCAGACAATGCGATAAACACAGGGAAGCATTGTGGTAGCAGGCAGCATCATGCAATGCAGCCGAATCTCTTCAGCTGGAGCTGGGGCATTAATCAGAATAAAGGCAATCATGGAAAGCTCCAAATACCTACTGAAAAACAAGCCCTGTCTTACAAGGCAGAAGATGAAGAAATGGTTTACCTTCCAGCACGATAATGACTCAAAGCAAAAAAAAAATCCAAATCAACAAAGGAACAGCTTCAGAAGCAGAAGATCAAAGATTTCAAGTGGTGCAGTCAGAGACCAGATCTAAATACTATTGAAAACCTGAGGAATGATTTGCAAAGCGCTGTGTTCAGGGCAACCCCTTGCAATTAAATAGATTTTTCCAAGTAAAAGTAGAATAAAATTGGCAAGATGTACTAGTAGGTGGTAGACTCTGTCCCAAATGACTGAAAAGATTTCGTGCTATATTACAAGCATAAAGGTGCTTTAACAGCAAGTGTGTGTGTGTGTGTGTGTGTGTGTGTGTGTGTTTTATATTGCTTGATTTGTTCTTATTGTTTTAAGTTATTCTTACATATAATTTATTTATTTTAACGTATGGGTTTTAAATACATTCATGCATTTGTCACATCTTTCCCAATTTAGGGTTAAAATTTATTAAACAATGATTAATTTTTTATTTATTTATTTTTTTTTTACTTGAGATTATACTGTATAAGAGAGGTGTCAAAGTGAAACTGGAACTTGTGATGAAATTTCTTGTGAATGAAGATGTAAAACTGATTGACATTTTCAGAAGCACAGTACAGTGATGAGAAAGGAATTCCTGGGAGGCCAGGGTTTTAGATTTTTAGATTTTTTTTTTTTTTAGTTTTAGAAGCAGGCAGTCAAATCATGCCTCCGGCTTTTAGTGTTGGGGGCGTTCCTTTCACCTTTCCTCTTCGGCCACCTCTGTGCTCTGGGACTTTAATAAAAATCTTTCTACCTTGATGGTCTCCAAGCACTAGTGAAACACTGGGATAAGTGCATTAGTGTGGCAGGGGATTATATAGAGAAATAAAGGGATTTTTTTTTTTACTCTCAAAACTGTGTTCTACTCATTCTGCAGTCAAAAGTTTGACTTGAACACCCCTCTTATGTAATTTTGTGTGAAAAACAAATATTTTTTATCATCATTTGAAAAATTATATCCTTTGCTCTAAATGGGAAAGATGTGACAAATGCATGAATGTGATATAAAACCCATATGTTAAAATAAATGAATATGTAAGAATCATTTAAAACAATAAGAACAAATGTAAAATGTAAACTTCACATGAGGAATTAACATGTGCCTCTTAGTATGGAACAATGCAAATATAAATACAATATGAATACTCCCTCACTTACTCACTCTACAGTACAGTATATACTCAGTCTATACCGCTTTGTCCTGTATACAGGGTTACGGGGGGGCGGGAGCCTATCCCAAGAGACATAGGGTATGAGGCAGAATACTGTACACCATGGATAGTGTGCCAGGGCATAAATGAGTCTGTGAATACATACTGTACTCACAGACTCATTTATACAGTACAGGCAATTTGGACCGCGGAAGCAACCTGGACTACCTGGAGGAAACCCACAAAGCACAAGGAGAACATTCAAACTTCATGCAAACAGACCCAAGGTGGGAATCGAACCCTTGACCCTGGATATGCAAGGCGACAGTGCGTGTCACCACAGTACGACAATAAATATATTCAAATACAATGTCAATTAAGGTGCAACATGAGGCGCAATCGAAAAATATAAGGAAATATAAGATAATATATAACAATATAGTAAACATCAATCAAAAGTCAATAATTTATTAAAAAAAAAAAATTATCAACAACACTTTTTCCTTTCATCATTCCTTTGTAAAAATCTGAGCAATAACAACTAAAGGTTTTTATAGTGATCAATTTTTTCAATCTACAAACCCCATACAGAGGCTTTCAGTGTTGGGAGTTTTCCTTTCACCTTTCCTCTCCCATCACCTCTGTGCTCTGGGACTTTCATAAAAACACATCTGGCCTGTGTAAATATTAATGCAATATCAGTCTCCTTATTGTGTGTGCATCGAGGACAGACCATCAGATCTCTACATCATAGTTTGCAGAGTTCCCAATGTCCTCCTACAGCTTGTGGCACTCTCTGCTTTCCCCCTCTGGGTAATGTAACATGTTCAGCCAAATGCAGTTGATTTCGCAATCGAGTCCAGGTGACCAGTATTCAGGAGAACACAAATGTGTGAGAGCCTGTGATGGTTGCGTGTTGTTGTAGATTGTGTTGACCATGTTTGTTGCCACTTTGCCACCTGGGGGATGTAAATTGATGCAATTTTGGTGTTGACATGACAGCTTTGAGCAAACCAGGTGTAAGGAATTATGTAGAGTTCATACAGTACTTGCATTGCTAAATTCAAAGCAAACTTTTGTGAGAACAAATTAGCTCTAACAAATAGGTGTTTCTACAATATCTGAAACTATCCCAGCAAATAAATTGTACAAATGAGAGATTTTATTCATAGTAATAACAAAGCAACAACAAAAGAATACAAAGGAACAAAAAGACGCATTTGTTTTGAAGCCAGTCTCTTCGCCCTCAAGTGACACAGACAGGAAAATGTAATAGAACGGTAAAGCTTATATATGCACATACGTGTATAAATCTTATCTTAATAACCGGTTAAAGCATATATTCAACAAATGCTATGAATTATTATGTATTTACTAACTCATCATCTACACCACTTTATCCTGTGTACAGGGTGGGGGTGGGGGGTGGTGCTGGAACCAAAGGCAGGAGATTTGGGGCATAAGACGGGGTACACCCTGGACAGGGTGTCAATCCATTGCAGTGCACACACACATACACACTATCACACTCTCATTCAATTTGGGAACGCCAATTAGGCTAATCTGGATGTCTTTGAACTTGTGGGAGGAAACAGGAGTACCTGGAGCAAACCCACCAAGCACGGGGAAAACATGCAAACTCCATGCACACAGACCCAGAGGTGGGAATGAAACCCGAAACCTGGTAGAGCAAGGCAACAATGCTAACCACGAAGCCACCGTGCTGCCCTATGAATTATTAACCAACCAAAGAAGGAATAGTGAAGGTACAGTACAATATGTATTTACAGTGTAAGTGATGTAATTCTGGACTGTCTAAAGGTTTATGTGGTGTTTAATGGTTTTTAATACATACAGTATAATATTTTTTATATGTGGATTGTTCAAATGAATATAATCTTGCACTTTTACAAAAGGATAGAATAAATCCACATTTTGGTAACAAGCCCTGAAGTCTGAACTTTTTTTAAGTAGGTTATTCTGGGACCAAAAACAAGGTTTATGTAACAGGATTCATTCAGACCACATCGGGTATTGCTCCTGTGTGGCAGAAACAGGAAATTAAGGCTGAAAATGGTGCAGGCTCACCAAAAAGATGGAAACATGCAGATTGCAAATGAAGATGATGATTGTGTATTGCTGTTTCATCTAATCTGTGAGCTTAAGAAAAGAGTTGATATATATATTAATACATACACCAATCAGCCATAACACTAACAGCACAGCTAGGTGACTTGAATAACAGGGATTTTCAATTATATACCACTAAATTGGTGACAGGCCCATGGGCACCCAAGGCTCATTTAGGCCACGGATCCTACAGAAAAGCTAATTTAACACAAATGTAATTCTGGCTATGATAGTAAGGTATCAGAACATCCAGTTTGCCACAGGCTGCCACATACAGTATGGGTGTTATTAACAGGCAAAGCGTTCAAAGAAGTTGATCTGACCTCCAAACTTCCCAGATCCCTGTTTGACCAAGCACCCATGGGATGCACCAGACAAACATATCTAATCCATGGAGGCCCCAACCCACAACCCACAGCACCCAAAGGAGCTGCTGCTATTGTCCCAGTGCCAGACACCACAGCACACCCCTAGAGGCCCTGTAGAGTCTTGCCCAGAGGGACCAGAGTTGCTCTAGTGGAACAAGGGGAACCTATACAATATGGAGTTATAATGTTTTGCCTTGTAACATTGTGGCTGTTTGCTGTATGAACAGTTTTGCTGTTATTATTATTATTCCCTGGCACATAATGCTGTCTATAACCCTATTTTAGAAGCTTCTAACATCTATTATTTTGGACAAACCAGCAATGGCAAACCACAATACATATTTGATTAAAAACTGACACATTCTCCCAACCAATCGCATTGCTTTTTATTCTGTCACGTGGTCAGTAATCGTGATCATGTTGATGCCAAGAATAAGGAGGTTTATGCTCATGTTACTGTTATTGCATCCACCCAAACATTAATGAAATACAGTACATGTAACCGTTACTTAGCATCCTTGACATGCAGACAGTTCTAAACCCGAGTCCAGCAACTTCAATGTTTCCTTTGCTCACCAAAATGCAGGCCAATAATTTGACCTTTTTCAAATGGTGACTGTTTGTTTGTGTAGATAAATGCTGATCACTTCTTGCTCAGAGCCCTAGTGGGACGGTTGACATATGCTGAGCAGCAATGTGAATGCTGAATTGTCAAGAGGCATTAGTGTCAAAGCCAGTCTGTTTCCCTTAAACTGATGTGAATGAAAGGTGTAACAAGAGATAAACATATCCATGCTGCCACACATCCTCCATTACTTGTGTGATAGTTTAAATGGGTGTGTAAAGAGCATTCGTTTTTTCTGTACAATACCGCCAAGTGCCTACTTTGGCATCAGCGAGCCTCTCTTATCACTAGCACTTGCTGACTGATGTTCATGATGATTCTTCACATTCTCAATATGTGAGGTGTTATAGTCAGTTGTTCCACATGAGCACACAACTTAGAAGTCCTCTGAGATAGTTTTTTGTGTGTGTATGTGTATGTGTCAAATTTGGGAAGAATAAAAGCAACTAAAGAGGGTTTAAACACACAAAACACACACAGAGACAACAACAAAAATATATATATGCTGTGAACCATTTTCTCGTTGCTTGACTGGTGTGGCAGTGTGGTTACAGGCAAAGGGGGGTGTGATGAGAGTTCGGTTTAACTCTGCTGGGGAGTGCTACCTGGGGAGCAGGTAGACTTAGTTTCTGCTTTGGCAGTAATTGCTCAGCAACAACTCTCCCACCAACTGGAGAAAGTTCCCAATCACGGCATGTAGCCACAGTCCCTGCTGGGTGAAAACAAGCTGCCTAGGCTACATGGAAATCTGCGCTTACTCTGTCGAGACCTCATCTCTGGTGAGAATGTAAATCAGCTTCTTTAGTAGGTTGTTTGTAGCATCACCATCATTGTGTAAAACTTGTCATATCATTGTATGTACGTGCACTATTTACCGACAGTAATAAATAAGTTGCTTGAAGTTTGTTGGCCTTATGGTAGCCAACCAAAAAAGAAACTCTTCTGGATCCCTTATTAAAAGCTTAAGCGTTGTCATGGCAAAAACATAATGGTAATAAGTGGAGTGATGGCTCAGGATGCTATGGCTCTAGGTTGTTGATTTGGGAATCTGAGGATCTGGGTTTGAGCCATGCTGTCGGTGGTTGCCATACCCCATACTACCCTGCCACTGCATGCAGTGCCACTGCAATGTCCAGGTAGAAAAATGGGAGCGTTGTTTGAGGAAGGGGGTGCCAAGATTGGATGGTCCACTGTGGCGACCCCTTGATGGAGCAGGCAAAGGAAAGTAATAATAATAATAATAATGGTAATGCAACCGTCTATACAACGACACATACTAAACATTGCAAAGATTCTCTCTGGACATCACCATGCATTCACGTCCAGTTAGATTAGGAAGTGAAACAGACTGACAATCTTCCTAAGAGGCCTGAAAAAAATCATCTGTGAAATGAAAATACTCTAGTATATGACAATCTCTGGAGCTTGAAGCTTCATTACTGTGCCCGGGTTCATTTGCCCAGCAAACAGTCAGGGTATGTCCAGAATAACCTTACAAACTGGAGATAAAGACCACTTCATTGCCATGCCCCTTTATATAATTGGATTTCATCAAAAGTATATAAAGGGTGTAATTTTACTGAATTTAAAAGGCCAGATTCTAAAAGAGAGAGAGAAAGGTAGAGAGAATAGTTCAAAATCCACTCATTCAAAATCCATCTCAGGATCACAGAAAAAAAGATATATATATATATATATATATATATATTTTTTTTTTTTACAGTATATAATAAACTAAGCATCAGTAGTATAAACATTTCAGGATTTAAATCTTTTAAGAAAGAAACTGAGAAATGTAAAGATTTATTGTTTTTGCAACATTGGGTCATTCGTTTAATCCCTATGTCATTCAGTTAATGTGGCTCCAGCAGCATTTTATTAAGTATAAGCAATTCTAACAAATAAATATAAAAATAAAAATAATACCACTCGTGTCCATAATGTTACTACATTAACATTGCCACAAACTTTTAATAACCTGGGATGGTTATGTCCTTTTTCCTTGACCTTCAGCTGTTGTACTCACTCATCATCTATACCACCTTAGTCTTCATACAGGGTCATGGGGGGCATGGAGCCTATCCTAGGAGACTTAGGGCATGAGGCGAGGTATACCCTGGACAGGGTGCCAATCCATCACAGGGCACACACACACACACTCATTCACACACTTTGGGCAGTTTGGGAACACCTGGTAACCTGATCTGCATGTCATTGGACTGTGGGAGGAAACTGGAGTACCCGGAGGAAACGCACCAAGCATGGTGAGAACATGTAAACTCTATGCACACAGACCCGAGGTGGGAATTGAACACGGACCCGGGAGCTGCAAGGCGACTACTCCACTGTGCCGCCTAGCTCCGTTGTAATCTGTAAAATGTAAATCTTTATTGACCACCTTGCTGCTCATACATTATTGTCATTATTACATAGAATGCTACATGCTAATACATCCAAGCTAAACTCTAACACCACATTATAATAAATGAGATAAATTGATGTCTAAATTACTTGACCCCTTTTTTCAACATATTGAGCATTGCCTATTTCATGTACTGTATAAGTTTTCATGACATATAATTTGACTGGGCTCAAGAAACATCTTCAAACATTCGTAAATGCAAATAAGTTTGCAAGTCTGGCAGTAATGTGGTATGCTAATGCAGGTATTTTGAAAATGTCTTTGTGCCCTGTGATGGATTGGCACCTGTTCAGGGTGCACTGTACCCCGCCTCGTGCCCTAAGTCTCCTGGGATAGGCTCCAGGCCCCCCACAACCCTGAATACAGGATTAAGCAGTTTAGACAATGAGTGAGTGAGTGAGTGAGTGAGAAAGTCTTTGTATTCTTAGATGCCCAATGAATTTACTCCTCAAAATCTCTTTGCAATTTTACATAAATTGCCCATATTTCCATAATGTGTTACAACAAAATTGTGTTTGCAGAAAAGGGAGCCGAGTAATCTAATCATGTGTTGTGAAAAGTGTAAACTACTGTATACACAACATTAGCAATGAATAACTATGCAACATGTGGCTTGCTTTAACCAAACATGCATATTTGATATGCAGTAAAAGATGCATCCATTTTCTGTACAGATTATCCTGTGTAGGGTTGCAGTGGATGTTGGGCCTAGCCCAGGGAACTCAAAGCAGAAGGCAGAAGATACCCTGGATAGGGTGCCAACCCATTATAGGGCATAATCTCTCTCACACAAACACACAATTTCAATCCGTCTACTTCTTGTTTGTCTTATGGATGCTCCAGTCGAGGGGTCGCCACAGCAGACTATCTGATCCGCATGACAACTTAGCACAGATTTTATGGATGCCCTTCCTCATGCCACACTTCTATTTTATCCGTGCTTGGGGCACTGCATTCAGTGGCTGGGATTTGGGCACTGGGTGGGAATTGAACCTAGGCCTTCCAATGCCCCCAAATCTCAACAATACATCGATTCTTGGAGGGAGAATTCCACACAAACAGACCAGAGGCGAGATTCAAACCTCAAACCTTAGACCTTGATTTAAACCTGGAGGTGCGAGGCAATGCTACTAAGGACCCATCATATGTAAGGTGCTGTTGATCAGTGTTGTTTAATATATCATGGTGCAATCAGGTCATAAGGCAATCCAAAAAAATAACCAAGAGATCAGTCACAGCTGGAATACAAAGGATTACAAGAACTTCCACAATCACTATCTCTGGACAGACTTACAGTAGTAAAGAAAAATGTAAATAAAAATTCAGATGTACTTGGGTGAAACGGAACTGATTGTCAGAACCCTTGCGACCAAAACCTATGCTGTCGGGTTGAAGATACCAATGTTTTGAACCTTTAAAAGTTTCCTTCTCTGGAATCATACTTTCTAATTGCTTGTTAAACAACCATATATTGTGTGTAAGCAAATATGTAAAAGTGTTAATATGACAGAGCACAGTGGTTTTCCCAGTGCCCCTGCAGATTTTATTGCTTTTCATGGACAGCTCAGGTGGGGCTTGTTAATAAGCTGGTTAACAGGAAAATGATGTTTGGAAGTATGCAGGGCAGGGGATCAGGGCTGTATCTGGGAACCACTTGATTGTTTCACTAGCTGCTAATATAAATAAATGCTTTATGACCACATTTTATAGGTCACCTATTTCAATCCATCTTCGTTTATTGCCTTTAACAGACTCATGAGCTTGGAGGACCACTGCCGCCTGTCTCAATATGGTGTAACACTACAGTATGAGTAATACATCCGTATTAGATTTTCTGCACTGCCATAAGACCCCTAGGTTATTGTTAAATTATTTTTCAGTATGATGACGCAGAGTAACACTTCCTCCAGGAAGTCGAGTCGAGAAATAGTTAAAGATGTTGTGTAAATTGGAACGCAGTGGTTTGACAGATCAAGCAGACAAGACCTAATTTAAAGTGATCTTATTTTAGACAAGGCGCTGGCCTTGAGGAAAGACTACTAAAAATTATGAATTACTGTCCTAGATAGTGAAATATAACCATGGCTGTCACTCTGGGGGTCATATGCTGCCAATAAACAAAAGATCCAGTTCAATAAGCTTTCAATCACTATAACAAAACAGCAGAGCCAGGCTTGATAGGGGTGATTGGATAAGATGTATTTATAGTGAATATATATATATATATATATATATATATATATATATATATATATATATTCACTATATATAAATGTTATATATATATAAATATATATAAATGATGATTGACACATTTAACCATAGCAAGAAAAATATGCTGTAAGCAGCAATGTCAATTTCACCAATCAACATAATCAAATTTTCACATAATCTATAGTTAGATGCTAGTCCAAGGTTCAGTAAACCATACAAATCGGCATACAAATCCCCCGCCTTTCCCCTCTTTAAATTTTGCAAGAAATTTGCCTTGGCATGTGAAGCATTTTCAGCATATGAACGAACGTTCTGCATTAACGCAGCCTGTGCCAAGAGGAATCATAAATTAAGGTTAAGTAAGGTTTAAAGTCTATGTATTTAATATTTTACATGTTTTATGTCTTCTCTAAATGTTTTTTATACTAATTTTTTTTATAGTGTTATATTTTTGGGTGGAACGGATTATCTGCATTTACATTATTTCCTATGGGGAAATGCATTTCACAATATGAATTTTCACCCGAGGAACTCGCCTCCGGAACTGATTAAATTTGAATGCCAGGGTACCGTATTGTATTTGTTAAGATATACACATATTAGCTCTGAATTTCCTTATGCATTATAGTAGTCCAACCTGTTCTCTTAAATCCAGCATACACTATGATACACCGTGCAAATACAGCCTGGTATTACATAATTGCCTACTCAGAATTGTCTATTGAAGACGTGGGCAGTCCTGTCCAATTAAATTCAACAACTCAACCCACAGATTCTTACGGAAACAAAACCAGTAAATCTCAGGAGCAAGCTGGGCAATTTAAAGACTACAGCACATTACAATGTCATATTCTTCCCCAGAGCTCATCTAGTCAATACAAGATGTTCTCAACCTGATGCATGCAAAGGTGAAGAGTTACAAAAGTAAAAAAAAAAATATATTAACAACCTTTTTTTCCCCCTCATCCCATATCCATTTGCATTAAAAGCAACTTTTATCATGGTGCAGTATGTGAGGTCCAGAAAAGTCTGTTTGCTTGAAGTGAAATCATCATGTGTGAACGTGATCGGTAAAGGAATGTCTTTGAAAAATGTAAAATTGAGCAGGCAAAATAATAATGATGCTAATGGCAGGAACACAATAATGTAATCATTTCAAACGAGCATCTTCACTAGAAGGGTTGAATCCAAATTAGTGATTTGAACTGTATTTAAATAAGAAGCTCTAATTATATAAATGCTGTTGTTTTTGTCTGCCTTTTGTTGAAAGCATATTTAGATGAATTTAAATTCGACCTACAGTATTATGCAAAATGTAATTTTTAGTTATTTTACTATTTAGTTGTCTTCAGTGTGCAACTACAACAGATACAACAAATCATATAAAATTATTGCGAAATATGTCACATTTTTAAGAACAGTTTTAACAAAATATAAGCTTAATTAAATCAACTTGGAGCCTTCAAAACAAAACATATGCATTTAGACATGCAATTACCAAAACTATCATTTGATCAACATAAACAAAGCCTCCGAGTGGCGCAGTGGTAAAGCGCTCGCCCTATCATCCGGAGATCGCTGGTTCGAACCCCGGGTGATGCTGT
>JAQMYL010000023.1:35330828-35341949 GCA_030014365.1 Clarias pachynema | reverse complement strand
GATGAACATGAAAGTGAAGTTGAACATCTCCCATGGCCTGCACAGTCACCAGATCTAAATATTATTGAGCCACTTTGTGTTTTGGAGGGGCAAGTCAGGAAACGTTTTCCTCCACCAGCATCACGTACAGTACAGTAGTGACCTGGCCACTATTCTGCAAGAAGAATGGCTCAAAATCTCTCTGTCCACTGTGCAGGACTTGTATCTGTCATTCCCACGAATTGATGCTGTATTGGTTGCAAAAGGAGGCCCTACACCATACTAATGAATTATTGTGGTCTAAAACCAGTTTCCGTTTCATTGCCAACCCCTGTACTGTGTATACAGTACTGTGCGTAAATAATGGATTAACTTATTAACTTGCTTATCTTGACAGTTTTTCCTTATGCAACAGTACCTGGTGCTGTGCTGGCTTACCAGGAAGAGGAATCAGATGAGTGCAGGGTTAAGGGTATGTAATATGAAATACACAAATATAATATTAATTTAACTTTTATATATAAAAACATGTGTGCAGCCACCAAATCAAGCAATTCAATGTATAATGCAGAAAAAAGTATGGTCTTCAAAAAATGTTTCAATGACTTCAATTACTTCAGTAATCCCAGTCTTCTACAGTGAAGATATGTTAGGCTATTGTGATCCCTGCGGATGTGCCATCCAGTGCATACAGAAATAGAAATAATCCTACTATGCATAAACATTTAAAGCTTTGGTAAACATTTAAAGCTTTGTTTAGTCTAGAGGAAAGCCTTTATCGAATTAAAAAGAAGTAAAAGCAGCATATGATTTAGCCAGCATTCATTTGTGTTGTATGAATTCTTTTTATTTTTTTAAATTGTATTGACTTATTAAATATAATTAGAGAAGCAAAAAAAAAAGTGGAACTTGTTAAATCGATTATCATTTGTCTCTGCACTTAGGCATAGAGTCCCATAGTTCAAACTTTAATTTGCAGATAGGATTGTCTGTCTTCAAAGCAAGACTTGTTTCTCATAATTGATTTGTAATTGATCTGGGAATAAAATACACTTTGCGCTTTACACGAAATATCCATCATTACTTTCTATCCAGTTCAGAGTATGTCAACGTCTCTACTGGTAATAGGATTAATTTGTTTGTTTGTTCTGTCATTCAGTCATTTCCGACTTATGGACCATAGCACATCAGGTCTTTCTAGATGCCGTCCATGGGGTTTTCTTCGCAAGAATACTGGAGTGGGTTGCCATTTCCTTTTCCAGAGGACCATCTGCAGGCAATTTGACACCAATCAGACTAGTCTGCATGTCTTTGGACTATGGGAGGAAACTGGAGAGTCCAGAGGAAACCAACCAAGCACTGGGAGAACATGCAAGCTCCATGTACAGTACACAGAACAGACATGGGAATCGAATCCAGGACCTAGAGGTGCAAGGCAACAGTGCTAACCACTACGCCAACATTCCGCCATTAGGATTCATAGTGAAAGACAATTACAGGATATTAGAGACTGAGAAGGTATTGAAGAAGGCCCAACCCGTTCAGCCTTTATTCATCACAAATACTGTACATTAATGCACAGTAAAATTATTTATTCTTCACATAACCTACCGTTTTTATATGCTGGGGTCAGAGCTCAGGGTCAACATGGCACCCCTGGGGCAGACAGGGTTGGGGGCCTTGCTCAAAGGCCTAATAGTGGCAACCTGGCGGAACTGAGGCTCGAGCTGCCAACCTTCCTATCAGTAACTCACTGATATTTTAACACCCTGGCATTGGCTGCATATCAATAAATTAATTTGAAAAGCATAAATATGGAAAAGAATTTATCCAAAAGTAAAAACTCTTATTATTCAAGATTATGCACTATTTCTACATTTCTACATAAGTTCAAGCTAATATGTAATACTGGGCATGGTAACTGATTGTTCTTATGCCTATTGTATATACAGTACTCACTCCCCACATTAATAGTAACCCCTGTACAGCTGCTTATTTTTGCAACTACCCAACCATCCAATCATACTGTATGGCAGTAACATCATGTCAAGAGTTTTATTAAATGTTCATGTTTACATCAAACACCAGAATAGAGGGAAAGTGTGATATCTGTCATAGGCTGTTTCGACAGGATAATGAACACACCTTAAAAATAAATAAACAAATAAATGGTGATCTCCTGGGATTTTTCTGTAAGTGAAGATGAGAAGAGAATGACCAGACTGGTCTACACTGACATGAAGTCTATAGAAAATAATACAATCATGCTTTAAAACTAGGGTGACCAGAAAAGCATCTCAGGATATACAACACATCAAACCATAAAGTGGATGGGCTCCAAGAGCATTAAACCACATCAGGTTCCACTCCTGTCAACCAAGGACTGGACTCCAAGTCTATCATGGGCACAGTTCCCACCAAACTGGACAGTTAAAGACTTAAAAAAAGACCAGGTGATTTTTCCCCAGTATATAAGACCATGAAAACATTCATTCATTCATCTTCTATACCGCTTTATCCTTGATCAGGGTCGCGGGCGGCCTGGAGCCTATCCCAGGAGACTTTCGGGCACAAGGCGGGGTACACCCTGGACAGGGTGCCAATCCATCGCAGACCATGAAAACAACTGTTAAAAAAAAAACACATACTGTATATATACTGTAGGGACTACTCTCCAGAGTGACAGTTGTTGAAGTCAACAATCAAGAGATGAGGATACAAATGGTTTATTATAAGATGTAAAGCATTTGGAAGCCTCAATAGAAGGAAGCTCAGTTTAGACCCTGGTGGGAAGAAAAGGTCAGGTCTAGAGTAACATCCTATGAATGGATAAAGATAAACTCTGTCCAGAATTATGGCAAAGAGAAAAATATGGAGAAGGGAAGGAACTATTCATGATCTGAAGCTTGCCACATCTCTTTTTGAGTTAGTGTGTATGGCCGCCAGTGTAACGTCTTGTATTTATTGATGATGTGAGTGCCGACAAAAGCAGAATGATGAATTCAAAAGAGTACAGGGTGATATTATATGTGGCAAAACACATTTCTGGTGCTTTACAGTGTAGATGGAGAATACCCTGAAGCACAATTCCAAAACAACAAAAGACTTTTTCAAAGCAAAAATGTGCAATGGTCAAGTCAGGCATCTGACCTGAATTCAAAGAAAAAGCAAAGGGGGGAAAATGACCCATAAAGAAGCAGGAGGCAAATACAGCAAAAGTAAAGACATGGCAGAACATCATCAGGAAAGAAACCTAGGATCTGCCAATATCAATAGATTCTACAGTAGATTTCAGGCATTCTTTGACTGCAAATGAGTTGCATCCATTGAAAATTAAAAATTTCATTAATAATGAGGTTTGTTTGTAAAACCATATACAATGACTGGGATTTTTATACAATTTACTCAATTTAAATTGAATACCCTTGAATTAAAGCTGAAAGTTCTATAGTCATACTATTTACTAGATCACTACCCGCCATGGATGGGGGAAAAAATTATAAAAATAATTAAAAGGTAAAAGCTAAAAATAATCTGATCAGCTTTAATGGAAACAGTGATATTGATGTGTCAGGTTGAAGCCCACGCACATGTTTGCCTGCTAGAAGGATGAAGCCTTTATAATTGTATTTCCACAAAATTTTCTTTAATATGACAACTATTAAGAAATGACAAATATTAAGAAATTATACAAAATTTACCTAGTTCATGGCAGAATCTACTGTAATACCATTTCATCTTATTACAATTAATGGACAAGGGGATATACAGTATGGTTTATGCTAAATTGTACTTCTTTCTCCGTCAGCTAAATACACTCCCTGTTCGGTAATCGGAGGGTCAATTACAGATGAGAAATCGAGAGTAGATCGGATAAAGATGACTCCAGTGCGTGAAAATATGAACTAATCCCAGTAAATATATTCATTTTAGCTTTTCTAATTAATATCTATTGGTGCAGGTGTTTGTTTACATTGAGCAAGTAGCGCATTAGTAGCTTATTTTAAAGTAGATTAATAAATCCGGCACATAACTGTTCATAACATCGATTTTTCTCAATGTTTTGTTTCCATTTATGGTGCAGGTTAAACTTCAGGTAGATATCTGTGTGCTGTAAAATGTTCATTAAATTTTGTTCATTTTAATTTACTACTATCTACCATAAGTATTAATCACATTTATTTTCTGGATGCTTATATAATGTACGGAATGATATAATATAATGGTAATTTATATTACCATTATATTATATAATAATATAGACTTTCCACAAAGTCTATATTAATACACCTTGTCGAGAAATTGTTTTCAAATTATTTTCACTTTCTTTATATACTAATCATTTAAAAGAGAAATGCTTGCAGTTATCTACACAGTTAGTTTTTGCTTATGCAGCATACTCGTCCCTGCTGCAATCTGATCAGCAGTCCGTGCCAGCCAAAACCCCTGAAACCGTCAGCGCAGTAAACTGCTGCTATGCTTGTTCCGTTATTCGGTCTTCCCAGTATGTGAGTCATGGGTCTCTCCAGAGTGACACAGGTGCGCTGGGTGCACTGAGCGCAGGGTAGGGAGCCAGGCCTTAATGAATTGGCTCTGGGTCCGCATCATGTGGCAGCACTCCAAGATCCATCTCAGAGAGGCGCTCTCAGCACTCGTCAACGCATCTTGAGGGCACATGAGAGGAAAAAAATGGCAGAACTCACTGGACCAGAGGAATGCCAAAGATGCCTGGCATTCCAGCAGTGCCTGGCCGTCTCTTCCTCTCAGACAGACAACTTACTGTGATAACCTGAACAGTATGTCATTATACAGGTAAATATACTGTATATCTCAGAATACATTACAGGTGTATATTGTATCCAGTATATTTAAATAAATGGATCTAATGCAACACAGTTAGTTTGAATATGTACAGTACATC
This sequence comes from Clarias pachynema, assembly GCA_030014365.1. Classification (NCBI taxonomy): domain Eukaryota; kingdom Metazoa; phylum Chordata; class Actinopteri; order Siluriformes; family Clariidae; genus Clarias; species Clarias pachynema. The sequence continues at coordinate 35,337,049 of JAQMYL010000023.1, read as the reverse complement.
ATTCTCTAAACATGCAATCTCACATCTGTTGAATAACCTCATATACAGAAAATGCAGTGAATTGTATTTCGGTGCATTTATGAAGGTAAAACTGATGCACACTTTCTTCATTAAAGACCTTATTTTTTCTGATAATATTGCTGTAAGAGGCATTATAAGAAGGCTGTGAGTATTACAAAGGTGGACAAATTGGCATTTCCAGATTGCCCATAGTGCTCATAGTGATCCAGTGAGTAAGTGAGGGTGCTTGTGCACTAAGTTCCCTGGTAGTTTTGCTCCTACACAAGCTTAAGCATTCTTTAGACTATGAATGGAAGTAACAAACCCTAGAACCCTATTCACAGGCAGTTGGCACTTACTGTGAGCCTTATGTGCATACACTATGTGCATGAATTATGACTGATGTTCACATCTGACTGTTGATATACTGTAGATATTTATAATAATAATAATAATAATAATAATAATAATAATAATAATTATTATTATTATTATTATTATTATTATTATTAATAATAATAATAATAATAATAATAATAATCACATACATATACATACTGTATCTGGAATGGTCAGGTTTGCCTCTGAAGGTCCTAGAACTAATCAGATTGTGCACAAAAAAAAAACAAAATATTACGAAGTTATTCTTGATCAAATCATTAAACTTTTTTCCATTATTCAACTTTGATTAAATTTTTATACTCTCTAACCAAATGGCACACAAAGTGTGCACATTTGTGACATTTTTCATCCCATAGCAATATGTTGTTTTACAATAACAGATGTTTCAACATGAATAAGCAGGAACACTAGAGACACTATAAACTCCAAATCCAATATGTTTTTGGCCTCCATGTCTCCATATTGCATTGATTAGTTGAACAATTTGGTCTGATTACTGATTGCGTGTCAGCTGATATCATTGTTGCGGATGCTAGCAGGCTCACTTCCTCTGCCACCTGCAGCCATGATCCGAGATAATTGCAGGAGAGAAATTGTTCTAAAAATTTTTATCAAATGTCAATGCTTTTTGAAATAAATGTCTGTTCAGTCAAAAAGGCATGCAACACAACTCAATACAATAGTGCTGATCATTTTAGCATTTGAAACAATGCACTTCTCAGTCTAAATGCAATATTCAAAAATCTTTATTTTAAAGTCTATACAGTAGTTTCTTTAAAAAAAAACAGCCCAAAATAATGCTTCATCTTAATAAAACACATTGGAATTCAGTATGAACAGAATGACAGCAGAACATAATAAATGCCATTTTCACACTTTTACTCATTTTGACAAATTGAGAGGGGTGTTCAAATCAAACCGGGACTTGTGATTAAATTCCTTGTGAATGAATGTATAAGACTAATTGACATTTATGGAAGACTTCTAACTGCAGTAAAATATTTGAACCATACAAAGATTGTAAAGAAGGCCACACATCCATGAATGACGATCCCAGGAGCTTGGCTGGGAGTTGGTGCCACATCCCCCATATGGTCCTATGGGCCTTGCGCCAATCTATTTCCACATGTTTGGGCCATTAAAGGAGTTCCTGGGAGGCCAGCACTTCAAACATGAAGTAGGCAGTCAGCTCAGGGCTAAGGCGCACTATCTACCTTGATGATATCTAAGCACTAGGGAAACGCTGGGATAAGTGCATTAGTATAGGAGGGGATTATATGGAGAAATAAAAGTACTTTTTACTCTCATACAGTCATGTTCAAAAGTTGATACCCTGATTGTAATCTGATTGTAGCTGGTCTCAGTATTAGGCAAATACTACTGCAGATGAACAACACATAGAACATTTTGACACCGTGCCATTATTTATTTAACACAAATGAAGGCAAAAAAAGAAAAACATGTAGGCAATACTAAGTACCCCCATTATTCAAGAGCTTGTAGATATGTTTTTTGCAGCAATAATCAGTCTCTCACATCATTGTGGAAGAATTTTGGTCCATTCTTCTTTACAACATTCCTTCAGTTCATTTTGGTTTTCGATCATTCGCTTATGAACAACTCTTTTAAGGTCCCGCCACACATTTTAATGGGGTTGAGGTCTGTAATTTGACAAGGCCATTCCAAAACCTTGATTCTTTCTTTTTCAGTCGTTCTGATATAGATTTTCTGGTGTGCTTTGGATCATTGTACTGTTGCATGATCCAGTGACTAAGCTTTACCTGTCGGACAGATGGCCTCACATGTGATTTTAGAATACTCTGGTATACAGAGGAATTAATGGTCGACTCAATGACTACCAAAATCATCACCCCTCCATTGACATGCTTGACAGTGGGTAAGAAGTGTTTCTGCTGAAATGTTGTTTGGTTTTTGTCAAACATGGCCCAGTTCAGTAAGGCCGAACAACTCTACTTCCATCTTATCTGTTCATAAAACATTGTTTCAGAAGACTTGCGGTTTGTTCAAATGCAGTTTCGCATTTGAACAAACCACAAGTCTTCAGCTTTGCTTTTGCAAACCACAAGTCTTCAGCTTTGCTTTTATGGTCCTTTTGAAGAGGCCTTGTCCTAGCAAACCTTTCTAATACGCCTGTTCAGTCTTCTTCTAATTGTATGGTACTTAGTATTGCCCAAATGTTTTTTATTTTCCTTTTGGTTAATTTTTGTTAAATACTAAATGGCAGGTGAGGAAAAAGTTATATATTGTTGTCTGAGGTTGTATTTACCTATTACTAAGACCTGCTATAATCAAATGATTTTATTATGTTTTTACACAAAAGAAAAATAGAAATAAAAGAATGGCTTCTAGATTTTGAATAAGACTGTAACTGTGTTACAATGAAAAGTCCTGGTTTGACAGCACACTGAAACGAAAGAATGACTACAAATCCTTGTTTTAAAAGTGTTTACACTTATACATTTTGAGCAAAGCATGACATGCAACCTCAAGATTTTAATGCAAAAGCAGATGTTTTGTGATGAGCCAACAGTACCGCTTCCTTCTGCCCTGTGATCAGTGATGCAAGGATAGTTTTAATTAGTTTTTATTATTAAATCTGAAACATTGTTATTGTTATTATTATTATTATTATTATTATTATTATTATTATTATTATTATTATTATGTTATTAGTGTGCACTAATTTTTCAGGATTAAAAATGTGTGACATTATGTGAGGAGTAATTTTGAAAAATTACATAAAAGTCACATTTATGTAACCTTATATACAGTAACATATAGCAACACGTTTAACAAAATATTTGAGTATTTGTGCTTTTTAACAAACTTTAACAGACTCGAATAAAACATGCACAATATATTCCCTATCAGTTTGCAATCCTTCTTTATTTGAAAAACTCTTTTTTTAATCAAAATGGCCAAAATTTAATTACCACATTTTGCTGTCAAACTGTTCATATATTTACAGTTCGTAATACTGTTAAAGGATGGCTATGGACGTAGTAGTACAGCCTGTTCTCAAGTTTTCTTGGCGTTTTTTTACTTTCTGTATTTCTGAGTTTTTGTCAGAGGAATCATTATGAATCATTACTCAGCAGAAGCAACATCAAGCATAAAGCACTTTTATAAGTTGGAGCTGAGATGACTAATGAACCCTATCTCAGTGAGTCATACATCCAGACTAAAAGCATGGATGGTGACTAATGTATAAAGACACGGGATCTCCCTGCGATCTGTAATTACTGTACAGCTGAGGGGGAAGAGGGTGGACTGAGAGAGAGAGAGAGAGAGAGAGAGAGAGAGAGAGAGAGAGAGAAAGTTGTGATATGATATGAAGGCATAGCCTCAAGGTCACCACTAACATTAAACATGGCAGGATAAAATACATCATTAATCTACAGGGTGTCACAAACATCTCCATATATTTAAGAAAATCACACTAGAGGGAATGCTGTCGTACAGAATATCAGCATGGCTGTAATGCGGTCGTAGGCACTGATATTCTGTACAACAACATGACCTTGAGCGCGGTATTGCTTTTATACAACAATTCCACAAACACCAATTATTATCAACAGATTATGACTTGTTTGTTTATTTAATTAGTTATTTTGTTCGCAAGCATTTATCCTTCTGCAACTAGAGGAACTAATGTTAAGCTGGTAGCTAAAAGTTAGTTTAATTATAAAGGGTGAAAGTAGTTTAAAATTTTTACTGGTCTTATGTAGTCCAATGGTGAGAAGAATAAAACAAATTAAAAATAAAAAATTATCAATAATCTTTTAGAATAGCCTCTGCTAAATTAGTGTTCCTGGATTGAATCCCAAATAGTGTCAAATCCAAAGCAAGTGTGCTATGTAAGGTTAAAAATCCCTTGTTCCACGCATCAAGTAGTGCCCTTGATCAGGGGTTAACAATTATTAGAACACCTGTGAAGCGGAGTGATTAATACAGTTAAATGTGCCAGAGTTTATTTACTCCATACAACATTTATGCAAAGCCTCTTGTCCAATTTAATTATTTAATATAAATGTTGTATGAAGAGGAAATGAGTACTGTTTTTTTTCTTTTAGCAAAATGTCTTTCAAAATCTTTCATACATACAGTAGGTCATATTCTCAGTATTCCTTTAGGCAGCCTGTAATTCAATTCAATTAAATTTATATAGGACTTTAACTGTTGCAGTACAGCTTTACAGAATCAAAAATATTATGAAAATGCATTTGAAAAATGTGATGTAAACTTTATTTGAACCTGAAGGCTGTGATGTACAGTACCAGGAAAAGATCGAGCACAAAGATCATTTGAAGGAACAAATTCAAAGTATAATTACATTCATAACACCAGATGTGTTAAGATGAGGTCATTGTGAGTGGGAGAGATGACTCTGTGTGCGCGTTTACCAAGAAGTGACAATCAAGAAGAGGTTTTTTTTTCTTTCTTTCTTTTTGAAAATAAACTTACATCATGCCAAAAAGGGTTCATTTCCCTTATGTATAGAGCGAATCTATAAACTCTGGCAAATCTAGACTCTGTTGGGGCCCTAGGCAAAATAAAATTGAAGGGGCCCTCTCCAACCAGCATTCATCACCATTATCTCATAGACAATAAATAAGTTTATCAGCCTTTGGGAGCCCCATACTGGCCTGGGGCCCTGAGCAGATGACTGCCTTGCCTGTTGACAAGCAGTGTATAGAAGCTTCTGCAATATGCTGTACATTATTCACATGACTTAACCATAGCAAAGACTGAACATAGGCATCTATGAAGCATTCCTCACTCAGGCAAACATAACAGGACTTTGAATCAACAGATGGTACAAATACTGGATGTTTAACGCCTAACATGCTGCACAGCCATTACAACTGAACTCATTTCTGTTCAGCTGCTTTTCACTTCACTTTCACCCAAGCAGTTCCAGGCTCAAAGTACAAGCAAGGTCAGCTGTTCAGCTTTTATGGGATTATTACAATTTCAAAGATAAAGCCAGATCAGCAATTTCGAATCATAAGAGCTGCCATAGTTTTCTAAAGCACTTAACGAATTGCTTAGGACTGGGTACTAAATGTTGAACATCAGAATCTTATAGTTGCATTCAATTAAACTCTAAAAAAAACCTATGTGAAATCAGATTAAGAAATTCCTGATTGAAAGGTACCAAATATAATTATCTTTATCCATGTACCATTCATTAAATAGTGTTTTATTTTTATTTTTATACCTAAAACTAAAATGCTTAAAACATTGTCCTTGGTACCAAAACATGCACAGTTCAATCAAATTTGGGTACTAATATGTATCAAATAATTTTTTATTTTACTTTTTTTGCCTGTTTTAGGAAAAAATCCATGCAATGCAATACAACTAGAAATCAGTACCTGTTTATCCGCAAAAAGAAAAAAGAAAAACACAATTACATAACATTTCATATGTACGCCACCTCCAAAGTGTTAAAGTAACATGTCTCATGAAACAGATAAACCTCAGTGTTAATCACTATGTTTTGTTCGCACCAGTTCTGCGAAATGGACGGGCAGCCATCCATCTCTTCGAGTTGGTGTGAATTGAAACATTACAATTTCACACATACTGTATGAGTAAAGCATAAAGTCCAGAGCAATCCATTCAAGAAACACACCCAAATGTTTTTCTTAATGCACTGATCTTCACAATACAAAATATTAAAATTGCATTCATCTAAGGTTCCTTTACTACCTGCATTTTGTCTTCTCCCCATTGTGAACTCTTTTTACACTTGTTTTGCTTTTAGTGGATGAATAATGTTCAAGATTTAGATT
>JAQMYL010000023.1:35316114-35326939 GCA_030014365.1 Clarias pachynema | reverse complement strand
AATGTAGAAAATAAATCACTAAACAAAAACAAAGAAATTTGCAAGTGTTCTAAAACTTTTGAACGGTAGTGTATATAAGTTAGACCCTGACTTATGAAAGAGTTCAGTTCCGGGTAAGCACTTTCGTAAGTCGGATTTCTTCTTAAGTCCAACAAAGTGAGTCTTACAGTATACGCCTTAAACACAAATATACAATATAAAGCATACTAATCACTAATCTACTTGACTAAATCTCTGTCCGCATTCCTCACACTTCTATCATGTGGCCAAAAACTGTAACCATGCCTAAGGAAATGAATCTCACACATCTGAAATGTAACAATGTTGTCTTTGTGCCTTTAAATCGCGAGGGGAATCCCAGACGGCATTTTGTCTCAGAGCTGTTTTCCACTGTATTGGACTGTGAATTCAGTTTTTGTTGAGGATTTTCTGAAATTAGGATTATTCACCATTATAACAGCTTTAAGGGACAACCATTTTCTATTATTGTGCTCCCGGACTGATTCATTGAAACCATTGAGGCCGACTCATTTCTCCCGAACCCCCACACGCGCACAAATACAATATACCGGACTTTGGACATTTTATACGTTCACTTACGCACTGAATATATTGTATATAATTGTAAATTGACTATATATATAAAACCTTATATGATGGTTACTCAAACAACAATAATTACCAACATCATTAATCAAAGCAACTGGACTTGGCATCTGTTCTTAGTGCAACGAGCAGTGCTCATTATAAAAGAGGAAGGTGGTACAGGGCAGCCATAGAGGCTGGCAAAGGCCTAGGCATGCTATTGAGATGTAAGAGAAAACCTGTCGGAGGGAATTAGTTCTGAAAAGCAACACGACACCAAAGGCAACTACCATTATATTTTATCATTGCTTTTTAATTCTGATGTGCAAACCAGTCTCAACATGAACAGCAGAGGAGCATGCTGAAAACTAATCAGACTCTATTCATGCACTCCTAGACCTCTAACTGTGTTGTTATGAATCAAATAATAGGCTATTCATCACCTATGAGCCATGAATTCAATAATATTCCTGGGGACACCAGTGCTTACAAAACATTCAAATCAGTATTCAAACAGTCATCTCTTTGACATATGAGGAAGTCTATTGCTTATTAAAATACAGGTGGGTCCATCACATTGCAAAAGTAGACCCATGTCTCACAGAGAGTGCATTATTTTATAATGGTATAAAACCTTGGCATAGTCTACAGATTGTGGATCAGTGTTAATAATTCAACTGGCCACAATTACTTTCCTTTTCCTCTTGTTCTCTTGCTTGCTTGACTGGACTTTCTTTTTTTTTTTTTTGAAAAGGCAGTGTAAAAAAAAAAATCTTTATACAGATAATCAATTTGTCAAGAGTTACCCAAGAAATGCCTCAACCTGTCACAACAATGTTGAGTGATGGCTATCTCTGCAGTCCAAGTGAAACTAGAGACGTTGCATTTTCTCCCCCCCTTTATCTTATTGTTTACTTGCTCATTCCATTTCTGAGAACAAACGACAATCTCTCCGGTCCACTGCACTCACTCGCTAATGAAAAAATTGAAAAGTGCAATAACACACTACTGAGATCTCTCACCATTCAGACAGGAAAAAAAGAACAACAAAAGAAAACGTTAAGTGAATTAGAAATAGGTCAGGCATGACCACTGGCTCCTTGGGGCCACCAAAACGATGCTGCTACAATTGCATTTGGATAGAACACAAGGTCTGAGATTTGTGATCTGCACCAGAATTTTTCCGACCTCTGCCTTTATACACATCATGAATAAACACGGCATGGATTTTTTTTTCTTTTTTTACTTTATATGGCACTAAAGATTCCATTAGTGGCTAATGGGAGTGAAAGTGCCCCAGCATCAGGTTAATGCAGCCCAGGCAGAGCAGATTGTGGTCAGTAAGTTAATTATTTAGGGAGCTCTCTGTTTCCCGCACTCACTCTTGTTTTTTTTTTTTTTACTGATAACCATAAGCAGATTGATTATCCTTTTCATCCAGCACACTGTATGATTATCATTTGTAGCCTGCTGATATGGGTTCTCATTGCAAGATGGCCAGCCTTCCCACAGCTTGCGGTGCGACATGGCTTGTTTAGAAATGAGCAGAGACAAATAGAGAGACGGCTGATGGTTTGGTTCAGTTTGAATGAGGACTGGATGGGCTGTTTTTTATTTTGATATACTATAGGGTGTGTGGCAGAATAGTGGATCAGGCCAGTGGCAGAGTTTCAACCTTGGTCCTGGAGCACCATCTGCCCTGGACATTATAGTGCTCTATCACACCCAGCTGTATTCTGAAAAGGCTGTTTATAGCTGATTAGTTAAAGCAGTTTTGCTGGGAACTGAAAAAAACACTAAAATGTGCAGGGGAGCAACTGGATTAGTTGGTAACAGACATTTCACACCTCCAGGATTGGGAATTTGAATCTCACCTCTAGTCTTTGAGCATGGAGTTTCCAAATTCTCTCTGTGTTTGCTGGTTTCCTCTGGGTTTCTTCCATATCTTAGCAATCCATACAGTGTGTCCCCTGCTCTGTGCCTTGAGTTCCATAGGATAGGCTGCAAGTCTTGTCATGACCCTACAGAGGATAAGTGTTGTGTAAGATGTATGGATGGATATAAGGATGTAAATGAGTATAAATACATGTTTTTGGATCCTAAACATAGTCAAATAAAGGGGTGGAACCCGATGGAGCTCACCTAAGCCTTTAGGTTAGGAACGTGGGTTTAATGTCCTTACTGACTGCCTGTTTTTGGTCATGATGCCTTAAATTAGAGCATTAAACAGATACAGATCATTTTATGCTCAAAAGAAACATAAAACAGCCTTTGTTTTTCCCCTAAACAAGGAGATTCAAATTAGGAATTCTTATCTAGATCTTCCCCTTTTTTTATGCCTCTATCTCTTGATATTGTGGTGCTGAACAGAAACAAAGCCCAGGTTATGGAGAAGGAAATTATGTAGCGAGTTAAGATGCAGAAAAAAATAAAGTCAAAGAAAAGATAGTCAAAGCAGTCCTCTGTTTGAACCTCAGCTTTTATTGCATACTCAGTGAGGCGGAGTGACGAGCCTGTACATCCCCTGTGATGTTCACGAAGCTTTAGGTCCCAAGCTTGCTGTCAACAGGGTCAACAGACAACTCGGGCAAAGCTGAGCGGAGCGATGTTCTGCTTCGTGCACATTGTTCACTAACGACATCCAGTGGGCACAAAGCTCTGCCGAGAGCACTGAGGTTAAGATGGATTTTGACATTTGTTTTAGAGGTCACCTCATCACTACATGGATCAATGTGTGCGATCCTTTCAATTTCACCTCAGCCAGACTCTAAAAAGCAAGCATGACTGGATGCTTATTACTTTGGGCTGCTTGGAAACATCTTGTTGAATATCATGGCTGAGTGACAAAATAGCCTTTCTTTTATTGCGTATCTAAATGCTATTGGATTTCATTTAACTATCCTTTGTTAGTTAAGTTGAAACTCTAACCAGAGGACTTGCTGCATGGCTATGTTAACAAAATAACCTTCATAAAACGGGTTATTGTTCTTGCTACAACGTGACAACGAGCATGCATTACAGATAAATCCAAGCACCCGTAGGAATTGTGTTTATGTCCATTCTTTTAAAACTGTATATAACATGGAGTCCAGTTCTTTACTCCAACTAATTTCTCAAGTAAATCAAAGGTTAAACCTTTTTATATATGTACAGCTCTTTAATAATGTCATTACTTTCTCTGACACCGGGTTTATTGAGAGTGTAAATCTGAGCTGTGTGGGTGTGTTGTTTCATTGCGTTGAGAGGATACAAAACTGCAATGGACACTGTTGCAAAATGCTTGCAAATATACATAAAAAAATAATAGTAAAAGAGACAAAGGGGTAAAATAACTGATTACATATTACAAATACTCTCATAGACCGTCTGTGAAGAGAGCCGAGAGCAAAAAAAAAAAAGAAGTGCTAAAATACAAATAAGATGAATTCAACCCAGCCGTCACAAACTAATAGGTTGTGGCCATGAAAGCATGGATTATAAGGATAAACCAGAACAAAAATCAGATAATAAAGAAAAAACAATCATGTTTTCCATAGCCTTAAACTGAACTATATTCACTGAATATTCTATTACAGAAAACTCTGTTTCATAAAAAGTACAGAGAACTATTATTCATTTCTGGGGGAAAGCTGAGCTCTTAAAATCACTAGTTTAACTCCAAAACAAGGAAATTTGTTCGAGGCACAGCTCCGCTTCTTTAACCACTGCAGCGCTGAGATTAATAATCATATGCGTTCACGTCTTTTGTTCGCCATAACAAAAGCCTGCTCGTCTGATACAACGATCACGCGTCCCGCTGTGCCCCATTTGCATCTCTGCAATCAATGGACTAGGTAGTGATCACAATGCATCATTAGATAGAGGGGAGAGAGGGCAATCACCTTGAATATGAGTTCCTCCCACAGATTTAACAGGTAAAGGAGGGGGTAAAAAAAAAAAAAAAAAGGTCTGGCTTTTGGAAATGTTACACCTTGTTTTTCTGCATAACGATGATGACACAGTCATGCAAACAATGCTTTACTCCCATAGTTGTTTCTCACAGATCGACATGGGAAACCCGATCTGCCAATCACAGACGAATAAAACGAATGAAACTGTGAGGCCAGGAACGGACACCCTCGCCCCCAATTTCAGCCAGGAGGGATTTCTGTGGGATTAAGAAGAAGCGCTGCACAGTAATAGCCACAAGTGCGCCAATCAGTTCTTCATGGTTAAACTTACCAATTTGCCTGCTCATCTATGGATGATTGGTCCTTTGACACTTTCACATTCAGGCTTGGCTAACCGTACGTTAAACAACCTAAATCCAAATACACCATTGTTGAGTAAAGTAAAGAAAGAGAGAAAAAAAAAGAAGAAGAAGAAGATTAAAAAACACTATACGTTAAGACAGACTTCACAGATCTGTATTGAAGAGGGTTCTAGATGACAGACTGCATTTAACACACTTAGATAGGTTGTGAGATGTTCACGTTCAGCGTGCCTGGAAGATATGAGGCTATTAAAACACAATGAGCACACTCATTTAGATGCCGGGGAAAAACTCATTTAGGTGACTCACGTTACTCGTCTAAGCGCGAATTCAAGGACTGTTTGCTCTAATCGATTGGCTTCACTTCTCTGATTGAAGTCAGTGAAGTTATCAGTAAGAAGCCATGCTGGTTAGTGCATGCAAGGTGATGACACAGCTAAATCAATTGCCTGGGTAAGTGCTTCACGAGAAAAGAAATCTCCACTTCTGCAATTCAAAGGAAATGATCCGCAAAAAAGATTTCTGCTGCATGCCCTGTAGAGGACAGGAAGAACAACTTTGCAACAAGATTCGCAACAAACCATTGGTTTTGTTAATAAAATAACAAAGTATAGCACAGCAGATAATAATTGTGTAGCTTGGTGAGGATTGTTCGATGTCCACAGACAACGTTTTCAGAGCAGTCTTTTCTCTGTATATGGACAAGCCTTTGTTATCGTTCATTTTATGACCAAAACAACTTGGGACATGGGGGAATAAATGGATACGGGCAGCACTGAGACAGCATTTACAGCCTAAATCAAGTGACCTCAGAGAAAACCCAGATCAACCGCTGCCCCGCCTGATGTACAGTATATACGTCCAGCTCAGCCGTAGGCCCTGAGTCTCACAATGCAATTCCAGGGACATATGAAAACTGCAACGCTTTGCTTAAGACATGCTTGTTCTAACTACTGGATGTCAGTCTCTGTTAGTAATGAGAGCCAAAGGAAGGCTTGCTTAAAGCTTGAGAAAATGGCACAGGCTGTCAGGAATAAGTGCTGTTTCTGGGACAGGAAAGGATGTTATTAAGCTCCTTGCGATTAACAGATTTTCTGTGCTCTCCTTATTAAGTGCCACAGGCTAGAGAATATCGAACAAATGCATATAAAATGGCCCCTTATCTGCAAACAGGGATTTATGACAAAATGTTGTTCCCCTACTGACACTGCTTAAAGAAAGATTGAGCTCCACAGTCATACAACGTAGAATGTTAAATACTTCTGGCTATACAGTGATATCACAGGGCAAAATATGTCTCCTTTCTGTCTGATATGGAAATACCAGACATCTAGACATGACTTGAAGGCATTAAAAGCATCAATCTACAAGCCATTAACAGCATAAGCAGATTTGACATAGCGCTCTAGTTGCCCATTTCGGTCACAGTCTGCAGTTTGAATTATTACTTTCATGAAATATCAATAGAAGCTTCATTTTATTTTATTTATTTATTTATTTATTTATTTATTTTTGTAGCTGAAGGATTTGCAACGGTCATCCGCATACTGGCCAGGCTTTTAATTTGTCGAAATATTCCTCCAGTATCCAAGGGCAGACACAAGCATTTCTGTTTCAGTTTCCTCCCATTTAAAGGCATCGGAGTGGAACATTGCGTATTAAAAGCACACACAGAAGCTGTTAGCCGGAGCAGGCGGTTAAATATGAAAATATAATGCAAGGCGGTGAGGCTGAGTCCCTTGTAGATAAAAGCCTCCCATGGCAGCTGAGAGCACGGCGATGGAAATGGCCCAGGGTTAATGAATATTGACACAGAATAATCTTTCCAGCCAGGTCTCAGGTGCAGTCTCCGGGCCACATTTAACTCACTGAATCTGACATGAACAGATCAAAGGCGGTTTTGGAGGCCAGTATATCAACAACCTACAGTATACTGTTGAGCATTTCGAGGAAGCGATCCGCACTGGAAAATTTTAACCGAAAGACCTCCCATCGAGAAGAAAATTGAATTCAAAAACTTGAACAAAAAATGATCTATTCAAATTTTTTATTGAAAATGTGATTAAAATTAATTTAGAATACATTTAAAAATAAAGCGGATGTTTTGAATGTTAAAATAACTAAAATAGCAATTATCACACTGAGGATGCCAGTAAGAACATTTCACATCACACTCTAAGGAACAGAACAAATTAAGCAAATGCTCAGTGTTTAAAAAATGCTTTGTAAAACATGGTCCCTGTAGGCCAATTATTTATAAAAGTCAATTTCTCGTATGTACTGTACAAGACATGAAATCAATTCAAGCAAGCAGATGTACAAACAAGTTAATAACTTTTGGAGCAAAGCAACAGAAACCTCATTAAATTAAGGCAACTTTTATAAAAGCGAACGCTGCATGTGCTGTTTGTTGTCCTTTATGGTCCGCGAGGCCATGCAAATTGATGTCACCCTGGAGCAAACCACACAAGCGCTGAAAGAGCGGATAAGAGTAGCAAAATAATTGTAGTTTCACTGGACTTGAAAATTGAGCAGCATGAGTAAAAGGTCCATTCTAATGCTATCCTCGCTTGGGGCCCATTTGAAATGCAAGGTCAGGTGGCTCGGAGAATGAGTACATGTGGGAGTTAGTTAACGCCAACCTGCCTGTTCCAAGACAACCCCGAGCAGTCATCTGGCCACTTACTCACCACTGCCTAATATTTAGACAAATGAAAGGTGAAAGACAATAGATACAACCGCTACAATACTGTAGCTTTGTTCCAAAGTTCAGAATTTGTGCCTGCTGTCAAGTCAAATTAGGACAATCAGTAAATGTATGCAAACTGTGATAGTTTACGAATGCTGCATTCAGCACGACTACATCAGTTACTTCACTACAGATCAACGACTCTGGTCCTGACTGTAAATTTATCCCCATGTTCCTTTTGCTCTAGAGGAATAGGACACAGCTGCTTTATTAAGAGACCCAATCTGCTGGTGATTAATTATTTTTGTCCAAGATGGACAGTAAATTTCTGGTGTAAATTAAGGCTGAAGACAGACTTGGCAACGGGAAAGCAATTCCCTTACACAGGACTGAAAAGGCAGGCCAAAATCTAGGGCTGAGTTTAGAAATAGACTGATAAGCTAAATGTAACTAAAGTAACATGGCATAAATTATACAACACTGCCATTTTGCATTTGCTAAGAAGTGCATAAAAAAAAAAAAAATCAACAGAAAACTTTTAACTGAAATTGTGCAATCCGCGTTTCTATACTGTAACGTTTCAAAACTATAGAATGTCATGCATAGTTTTAACTCTGTGTTTCTGTATCTGTATGTGTGATTTAAAGCCTGAGCACTTTGATCGATACAGTTCCATTACAAACACAGAGTGAGGTTCAGGACTTTGTTTATTCGTATTGTTTTCTATTAATATGCTGTGTGCTCTGAGGCAAAGGGCAAATTTGATAAATATGAATGTCACATCTGCATACATTAGAAATGAAAATATGGATGCCTGGATGCATGGACTGAAGTACACAGACACATAGTAAACAAGAGAGAGAGAGAGAGAGACAGACAGAGAGAGATAGAGAGAGAGAGAGAGAGAGAGAGAGAGAGAGAGAGAGAGAGAGAGAGAGAGAACACATGCTTGGATGAGCTAAAAGATCGTTGTAGCTGACCAGCATCTATTTCTTTCACTCTGAGTGTCAACAGCTGATATTATCTCCAGTATGTTGAGAACATTTACAGTCGACACTACAACAATGTGTGGATTTATGCAACCAAATAGAAAAGAAGAAGAACAAGAACAAGAAGAAGAACAAGTAGTCAATATTTAAAATGCAACAGGTGGCACGATGGTGTAGTGATTAACACTGTGGCTGGGCACCTCCAGGGTCAAGAGTTCGGGTCCTGTTTTGGATCTGTGTGTGTAGAGTTTTCATGTTCTCCCTGTGCTTGCTGAGTTTCCTCAAGGTACTCTGGTTTCTTCCCACAGTCCAAAGACATGCAATTTAGGCTAACTGCCATTTCCAAAGTGCCTGCACTGTGTGAGTGAGTGAGTGAGTATGTTTTCAATTTCAATTTCAATTTTATTTATATAGCACTTTTAACAATGGTCATTGTCTCAAAGCAGCATCACTCTATGAGTGAGAAAAAATGTGTTTAGATGATAATAATGAGATTGTCCCTAATGAGCAAGCCAAGAGTGTCGGCGGTGGTGGCAAGGAAAAACTCCCTGAGATGGCAATAGGAAGAAACCTGGAGAGGAACCGGACTCAACAGGTAACCCATCCTCACTTGAGTATGTGCATGCTTGTGCACTGTGATGGGTTGGCGCACCACCCAGGGGTCACATCACCTTGTGCACCATGTTGGGTCCCCGCAATAGATTCCTGACCATGATAAGTATTTTGAAACAGAGAATGAGTGAGTGAGTGGAATGCAATATTGACATGAATCCAGGGCAATTTAATCATTTGATTAATGCATTACACATAGATATAAGCACATTAATTTTATTAATTTTTAAGGTTTTAATTGGTGCAACTACGTCATTCAAATCTGCTCTGGAAAGCTAATGGCATAATTTCTCTAAGTGGCCCATTTTCATGTTGTGCAACTGCACAGGATGTGTAAATATGTGAAAAAGAATGGAACTGGCTGATAAATAACCAGAAATACCGTTTTATTTATATTCTACTTATCCTAAATCTTTTGTGCTTAGTATGAATGCATACAACGGAATGCCTCAACTATGGCAGGGATCCATCCAGTAATAATGATAATACCGAAACATCCATTTTTGTCTGTCAGATTTGTACAAAATTGCACAGTGAAAACCCAAACTATTAATGAAAGAGGCTTTGTATACGTATTTGAGGCAGTGATTATGGTTTGAAATGTTGTAAAAACTGACAAGCAAGAAGGATGAAGCTGATTAATCGGGACCCAGCGGACTGATGGTTGTGTCACAAGGCTGTGTGATGTATCTGTTAGTTCACCTTGACTGGATAGAGTGCTAACCTTTCATTCTTGCTTCATCAGCTTGTACAGCACCCCAGCACACCCAGCACATTTATGTCTAATAATGTTAGTGGCCTTTGCTCGGATGTCTTTACTTGTACATGAAATAAACAGCCCCTTCATTTCATTCCAAATTACTGCATTAAAAACTAAGCAGAATTTGGGGACTGCAGCAAATCCATCAATACAAATGTTTAATATAAAAGTGGAAAAATGTTTGTTTATATACAGTACTTTAGGGAAAATAAATTCATATTTTAATTTGGATGTTGATTTTATCATGCCCTTGGACACTCGAACACTTAAAATGGCCACTCTCTTGAGTTCTTTAAAAAAGAATTGTATTAAGGTATAAGAATCATGGGCTCAATCAAGCACTCCAGGTTGAAAAAGACTAAAAATATGTTGGTTATGTAACAAGCGTTATGGTTTGTGATGAAAAAAGAAACATTTTGCTCATCCATTGGTGTGCCCAGCACAATAAAACAGCCCCATGCCACAGATCTAGAGGGACGGCACATTGTCTAGAACCATCGTATGATTTCAAGGGACTACTATGGGCTGTGCCTGTCTAATTGGACATGTGGAAATGACCCAGGTCTAGAAAGTAAGGACAGAACTTTGATAAAAAGGATTCTTCCAGGCTTCTTCATAAGCTGGGGCAGTTCAAAGCTCCTTCAACAGTCTGGTACCCATCTTAAAACGGTTGGACGGTAGCCACTGCTACTACAGGAATGCGAGGAATTTAAAAAATTTAACAGTATTTCAAATGAGTAAATAAAATTCTTAGATGTTTGACCTGCCTGAGGAGTAAATGTCTACACAAGTGTAGCTTGTATTGCTGTAAAGATATATATTGTCTGTATATATATATATATATTAGGACCGGGACTCGATTAAAAAAAAAATCTAATTAATTAGAGGCTTTGTAATTAATTAATCGAAATTAATCGCATTTTAATCGCATATAAATA
>JAQMYL010000023.1:35275312-35288118 GCA_030014365.1 Clarias pachynema | reverse complement strand
CTGTATTTTGTTTTGTTGTCTTTCAGATGTCTCTTTCTATGTGTAAACATTTTTGTTATTGTAAAGCGGCCTTGAGTGTCTTGAAAGGCGCTATATAAAATAAACTTATTATTATTATTATTATAGATTGTATTATAATAATAGATCATAATAAATCTACTATTTATTTCCTACAGTATACATACAGTATACAGCAGAGTGGAGATTTGAGAACAACCTTCAATTTCCTAAATTGAAAATGTCCTATTTAAAATTATCTAAACAGGAGGAAGATAGCAGTTTACATATATTACATACAGTATATATTACATATGATACATAAATTTTGAAGCACAAAATTTAAAAAAAAGAGATTCGAAAAGGAACGCTGATCAAAATTGGAGAACGTTTTCAAATACCTTATAGTTATTGGTGTTAATCTGGCACCTGGTGCTAATTTCTTTAACTATCTGACCAACCCTATTTAATTGGCAGCCTAACTTTCCGGTTTTCACTGACTTTGAAAAATGGTGAGCTGTTCTAAAGTGAGTGAAAGCCTCCGGCAGCAGGTTGTCCAGATGAAGGCCAAAGGGACGACCCTTTCAGCCATATCAAGAAAAGATGTTGTTAAAAAAAAAAAAGTTGTTCAAAATCTGTGATTTCAAGTATATTGCATCTTTACAACGTCACAAACTCATTCAAGTCCCTCAAGAAGGCTGATTGTCCACAAAAGACAAATGCAACTGAAAAATGTGGAGAATCTCATAGGACAATCGGTTCAACATTGCAGCTGGGATACTGTAGCAATGAACAGAGTAAGGATCGTCATCCAGTGTCTTCACTTTTAAGAGAATTTGGACTGACCAAACCTCTCATTAGCAAAAAGAATCAAAAGGCTAGACTAATATTTTCTGAGGAGCATGTTGTGTGGACAGAGGAGAACTGGTCCAAAGTTCATTTTAGTGATGAAAGCAAGTTAAAGTTATTTGGTTCATATCGGAAAGGTTATATTCGTTTTCAAACTGGGGAAAGACTGAACCTAAAGTGTGTAAAGAAGTCAGTGAAAGATAAAAGAGGAAGCGTCATGGTTTTCTACAACTACATGGCAGGGTGAATGCAAATGTTTATCAGACCCTTAGTCCACAAAATAAAGTTCCTTCCCTGTGTTCATAACCCAATCAGCCAGCAATTTTCATGCATGACCATGCCCCAATGAGCAGACTCCTGCCCAATGTCACACAGCAAGATGGGTAAAGCAGTTCCTTGCAGCTGAAAACATTGAAATAATGAAATGGACAGCCTAAAAAAAAAAAAGGCCAGATGTAAGCCCAATGGAAAACCTCTGGAAAATCCTTGGTGACAAAGTTATGGCCAAGAAAACCACTACAGGCACCAAACTGTGGAAGAGACTGGAAGAGGAGTGGACCAAAATCACACCAGTGCAGCGTGAGGGACTAGTGATGTCCTGTGGCCGCAGATGAGCTGAAGTCATTCAAAGCAAGGGCTTGTACTGTACACTTCCTACTAATTGTTGATTGTTGTAACCTTCAGAAATTGCATGGAAGAGCCAAAACTTTTGATCTCTGCTGTATGTTTATTCAACTTTTCTTATATTTCTCTTTTTATTACTGACAAAACTATCGTGATTAATCATATTAAAATACATAAAATAATATTTTTCATGCCACTTGGTGGTTTTCTGATGTGTTTTCCATGTGTGTGTGTACTTATTCTGCTGTGGAATGTTTCCATGGAGAGCTTTACATCTCTCACATTGTAAATTCATTTTGACCTTGTAAAAGGGCTCAATAGATGACTATTTACTGCACATGTCAGCCCAGAAGCTGTGTTGTATGGCTGTTAGCCGTTTCACCCAGAAACTGCCAAGAAACTCTCTGAACATAGTACAGCAATAGCCATTCAAATATAGTTGTGTGTTATTTTTTTCCCAGAAATAGTGACAAACTCATATAAGCCTGTTACGTTCATATAAATAAAAGAATCCATTTATTGAGTCGCACAGCAAACCTAATTCAAAAAAAGCTTTTTTTTTATTTGTTTAACTTCCACAAACCTCCAGGTAGTGCTCTATGGAATTTAATTAACATTTAATGTAATATATATTTTCTATAAGAAGACGCAATCCCCTTGTTCACCCTTGTTCATGTTTTTAGATTAATAACTACAATAACCGCTGTAATTTGTTCCATACTTCTTGTCTCTGTGTTCTTTAGACTTTATAGCTAGTGGGACATTGGGAAATTTGGACTTCCAGAAATTAATATGGTGGTTTCATACATTCCAGAGGGTGTTCCAGGAAGGCAGGTAAGGGAGATGTGTATGTGCAGTATTAGATGGGGTATCTGTGGTGCAGTGAATTGTCTGTGTATCCTTTTGTTCTTAGGATTGGAAGAGAAATGTTATCATTTGTAAATTTACACAGCTCTCCCTTAAAGTATTAAAAGAAAAATCAGACACTACAGTATATCAGAATTTCAGCAGTTAGCTTCTACATCTTTTTAAGAATACAAATGCATTGTAACACATAGTCCTTTTTTCGATGCTTGTAGCACAGCTTCTTTCTGTTGTTCTTTGTTTTGTTGTTTTTTGTTGTTTTTTCTCTTGAAAAAAATGCTTGAAATGCCACTCAGTTGGGTTAAGGTCTCGTAATTGACTTGTCCAGTTAAAAACCTTCCACTTTTTTCTCCTAATATACTGTACTTTGTTGTGTTTTGGGTCATTGTCTTGCTGCTTGATGAAGTTCTACCCAATTTGATTGGATGGATTTCTCTGTAAATTGGCAAACTGTCCCTGTAGAATTTTTAATCATCAGTAAAGAATAGTTCCATGTAAGACCAAGCCATGACACTACCTGCAGCATGCTTGATCAATGAAATTGTTTTGGATCATAAGCAGATTTTTCTTTCTGTACACTTTTTTTTTCTGTAGACTCTTGCTCCCAGGACTTTTGTGGCTCATTTCTGTTTTTTTGTTTTTTGATGTCCAACATGGCCTTCTGATTTCTTATTGCAGATGAACGGGATGGCTTTTACATTTCTTACATTTACAGCATTTGCCAGACACCCTTATCCAGACCAACATACACACTCTCTCTTTATACATCCGAGCAGTTGATGGTAAAGCCCTTACTCAAGGAGCCCAACAGTAGCAACTTGGTGGTGCTGGGATTTAAACCTGTGACCTTCCGATCAGTAATCCAATACATTAACCACTGAGCCATTAGTCTATTCACAATGATTGTGCAACAAGTTTGACTAATTATTTCCTTATATTTGGAATATTTAGCTTTTCCACCCTAGACAGTTTCTGGTCTTTATTCTAGTTTTAACAACAAATGCAGTCTTCATGGGTAAAACTCAAGAATAGACATGCAGAGCTATTACCTGTTTAAACAACCATCAGGGGATACCCATGCAAGAAGAAATTCCTGTTCCAATATTTCTGATCAAGTGGGTGGGTTTTAAATCAAAGCTGCCATGCAAAGGGATACATCTGAAGCACCCAATGTACTCACTGCACCACAGATGCCTCGTCTAATATTGCACACGTCTCCCTTACCTGCCTCATGGAACTCCTGCTGATATGCATGAAAGCACCATATTAATTTCTAGCAGACCAAATTTCCCAAAGTCCCACTAGCTGACAAAAAACACAGAGAAAGGAAGAGAAGTAGCAAATTACAAAGATTATTGAGGTTATTAATCTAAAAACACGAACAGGGTGGTTTCTGTCTATGAGTATGTCATGCTGCATCTGATTCACCTAAACGGACACCTCCATTTGGTCCACTGTGGTGACCATTCAGTGGGAAAATCCAAAAGTGGGAAAATCCAAAAGTCTAACAACAACCAAAGTAGTCCTAACAGCGTGTTTTACATTATTAAATTTTTGTAGTAAGTTTTTAGTCTTTTAGCTGCTCCCATCGAGGGGTCGCCACAGTGGACCATCTGATGCACACACAACTTGGCCAAGGTTGCAGGCTGGATGCTCTTTCTGATACAACCATCGCATTTCATCCATGCTTGGGACAGGTACAACATCCAGTGGCTAGTGTTCAGGCATCGGCTGGGGAATCAAATCCAGGCCTTCCACATGGTAGGTGAGAAATCTACCACTGAGCCACCAATGCCAAGATTACATTCTTGTACAAACCTTAAAAATAATGTAGAAAATGTGAAAATATTTTACAGTATAATAACAAAATAATGAAAATAATGAGTATTTTCATATGCAGTATGTTGTGACGGATGGTTCAGAAGCAATTCAGAAAAGCTTAGAAGCAATTACTAAGGAGACAAAGTGCTGTTTACATTTACATTTATTGCATTTGGAAGACTCCTTATCCGGAGTGACTTACATTTCATCTTATTATACATCTGAGCAGTTGAAGGTTAAGGGCCTTGCTCAAGGGCCCAACAGTGGAAAAACAATGTTGAAAAACAAACACAAGACAAGACAAAAGAAAGACAAAGACACAGTCAAGCCCAAGTCCACACAAGAGGCCTGTCGAGAGAGAGAGAGAGAGAGTCAAAGGTGGATGAGAAAGCTTTATGTTTAGTTTTCAAGGCCCCGTCCTGTCTCGAGGAGACAGAGGAGCTTTGTTTTGTGTTTTGTGTTTTCAGTAGTTACTTTTGAGTTCTCACTAATTAAACCCACATCATCTCTGAACAGGAAGATCTTCCCGTGAGTGTCACAAGCACTCTCAAGTCCTTTTTTGCTGACCCCCTCAGAAGCCCTGCATAAGAGCTCTTATAAACATCTTGTTGCGCAGCTGTCAAACCTGCACACTATAACACTGTAACAAAACTGTTGTATTTACTCAAGACAATCACTGATCCCTTGTCAGTTTGACAACTTTTTTAAGTACACATTTTAAGGTCATTTTGCTACACTTTAAGTTCATTAAACAAAATATATTTTGTGCATAAGGTGAATTTACATCAGAATAATCAATTAATGTTTTTTTTAAGTATTAATTAATTATTATAATTATTATTTAACTTTTATGTCATGTAGACAGTTAGAACTGTATTAATATGGATACAAAATGTCAGGGCAAAAAAAATCCAATCTATTTATCTATTAACTATCTTAAAACACTAAAAGAATTTGATACAGTTAATAGGACAAAATGCGTACTTATAAATCTCATTTTAATAAATTTAATTATAGTAAAAGTTTTGACTGCAAGCTAATAAAAAAAATAAACAAATAACTTTAAAATAAAGAAAGCAAACCTGGATTAATAGTATGCAGCAGAAATACAAAAAAGTGCCCCATTAAATCAGTTCAGTGCTCTCAAATTTTAAAAATTCATAACTTTCTGATGCAAACCAGATACTCACCAAACTTTATGAACAGCAGGGCCCTGGATGGAGAGTGTAACATCTACAGTACAGTGCCCATATTTAATAGTAAAATGTAGAGTATTTTACAAGTTTTTTTGTTTTTAGAGTCTATGGCAATCATGCCTGTTTCCAGAGCCCAGAAACAAGAAAAATTGGCAAGGGGGTATCAAAAACTTCTGAGGTTCATGTGCCATAGATCCGGTCACTTTCACTGTACATCCTCCCTCAGGCGCCTTAAAATCTGGCAGTAGAATTTGCCATTGACGGTCTGGCCACAGGGGAAGAATTCTTGATGCACAATGCTTCGAATGTTGAAAAAGACGATCAGCATTCACTCAGTCAAGCCGCAGACATGCCTTGCCTTTTTCAGTCGACTGGATGATGGGCTCTTCCACTGTAGAGACTATTGCTTCGTCTCAGGGTCGTACCTGTATATCCAAGGACGGGTCATCCACTGCTATCTGGCTGCGTTCTTGCCAGACTTCAATGCGATGTTCCTTCTGCTTCTGGGTCAGTTTTGGGAGTTGAGCTTGTTGAAGGTTTTTCTGATCTCTCGCCGTCTTGCAATAATGTTCTTCCATTCTTTTGAGTGGCACCTGCCACTCAAAACACCTCGAACGACTCATTGACGCGTCGCCGTAAACTTGTCAAATCATGTCAAATGTCTCTGTGGCAGATTTTCATGCAGAATTTCACATTCGCTCTTTGTTCTAACTTGCTGTCAATGATGAAATAGCAGACGGGGTAACGCACATGGTTAAAATAGCACCAGTTGAACAGCTCCTCATGTACCCAGGATGTTGTCTTTTGGCAGACTGACTTGTGCTGCCATCTGTTGGCATATTACAAAACTAGTCTCGAAACTTTTTGATACCACCTTGTACTGTACATCAAGCATGATTGTGGTTTTGTAATTACTTGATCGACACGCAGCAAATCCATCTGGTTTCCATCTAGATTTATCCCTTCATTCTCAGGTTCCCTTCTGCATCTACATTTGGCAATTCCAGCTTTCATGACACATCTGCTAAGACATTGTGGGCACAGCAAAGAGCTCACTACAAGAAGTGTTTTGGCGGCATACTTAACAAAAAATGTGGGATACTTTAAGGTAGAAGAAACACTTTTTCCTATAACTCCTATCTGCTGCTACTACAGTACTTGTTGTTTGATTCACTACAAAATCACAATCTAAGCATGAGTTTGCTACATATTGTTTTTAATTAAAACCCAGCCAACATATTGTTGACATTAAACTGCATAATAAAATTACCTCAAACACAACTGAGATCTTAATGTATTTATCTGTTGTACCTGTGAGAAATGTGAGAGGTGGAATTATAGCATTTTGCATAATCACAATAATTTTTCTTAAAATTGTAAAAAAAAAAAATAGGGTTATCGCATTATGCTGCCAAACTGTTAAAGTGTATTTGAGTGACTGTGAGATTATTGGTAATTGCTGTTATCTTTAACTTTAAGTTAAGAAAACCTTTTTGCTTAATCAGCAGTGTCAGACTCATTTTAGGTCATGGGCCACTTTCAGTTCTACTCTTAGTTCTATTCTCTGTTGTAGTCATATGGGCCAGACCAAAAAAAAAAAAGTTTAAACACTTTTCCTACTTGTGTTAATTCATCAACATTTATCTAAAAGTCAAATTCTGAAATCAGGAATGGATTTAAGGCACTTTGGTACCTACAGTGCTCTGCCTCATTACTGTTTTTTTTTTTTTTTGCATATTTGTCACACAAAAAAACAAATTTTCATATTACACAAAGATGTATATGTAACCCAAGTAAATACATATTCCCTTTTTTTAAAATGATGGTTTAATTTATTACGGGAAAAAAAAGCTGTGCTACAGTAACTTCCCTGGCCCTATGTAAAAAAGCAATTGCCCTTGCTAAATCATGAATGAACTATAATTTACCACATTCTTTTCGTTTGTCACACTCAGAGACAATTACTGCCAAACCTGTCGAATCAAGAAATCACTTAAATAGAACCTGTCTTAAGTGAAGCATGCTAAAAGATCTCAAAAAGCAACACATCATGCAGCAATCTAAAGAAATTCTAGAACAAAATAATTGACATGCATGAGTCTGAAAAGGGTTGCACAGCCATTTATAAGGCTTTGGGACTCATGCATACAACGGTGATGCCATTATGCACAAATATACCTACCAATTACTCCAAGAGCAAAATGACGACTCATCCGGGAGCTCTTAAAAGAACGTAGAAGACCATCTTAAGAACTGCAGGCCTCACATTCTTTACTTAAGGTCAGTGTTCATGATTTAACAATAAAAAAAGAAACTGGGCAAAAATGGCATCCATTGATGAGTTTCAAGGCAAAAGTGACTGTTGATCAAAAAGAATATAAAGGTTCATCTCACATTTGGCGAAATCATCTTGATTATCCTCAAGACTTGGGCAAGTCTGAACTGAAACCATGTGACATACAGTACTGATAACGTCATAAAGGGAAGGATTACTTGAAGGTTGTTGTTGGTCTTTTGGCTGCACTTGTCAAGGGGTCGTCAAAGTGGACTATTTGATCCGCACAACAACTTGGCACAAGTTTTATGCCAGATGCCCTTCCTGATAAAACCCTCCTATTTTATCCAGGCTTGGGATCAGCATTGCATCCAGTGGCTGGGGTTGGGCATTGGCTGGAATTCGAACCTGGGCCTTCCGCATGGCAGGCGAGAAAACTACCACTGATCCACCAATGCTCATGAAAGGATTGCTTCAAGGTATTGCTGCTAAATGTGAAGCTACAGGCGATTGAATGGGGTATTTTTTTTTTTCACTAAATTTTTGGTTTCACTAAAAAAATATATTTGAAAAAATATGATATACTGTACTGTATGGTTATTTACTACAGAGTATACACAGTGGCTTGCATACTATTTGTATTCACCCCCTTGCTTATATCATCTACACAAAATATTGCATAATACCAAGTAGATGTAAGAAAATCTGTAAAGTTTGCAGAATTATTAATAAGTTGAAGTAAAGCAGAACCTATTCACCTAATAAGTTGTATTGAAGCACAAATATTCGCATAATACCAAATTAAAAGTAATGTCCCTAAACTATTTTTTTTTAAATAGACATGGTTACAATGGCACATTTTCAGCTCTGTAACCTCATTACTCTGTTTAGCCCCTAGCAGAATAACAGAGACTAGCTCTTTTGTCTTGAATCTTTCAATCATTTCAACTCCACAAAAACGTTCATCTTCATCTTAAAACTGCTCCTGCATTTTCAGTTCTTTTACTATATTCCCAAAGGTGGTATTGTGTAGCTGGTGTCTGTAAGAGACGTAATAAAACAACTGAAGTTTATGTGCAATGATCTTATTCTGTTTTCACTGTATATTTGTCACCCCTTAGTCAACTTTTGTCATCTCACAAGTATACATTGGGGTGAAATATCATTCCTCAGGACTATATCTTAAAAATAACAGACACCACAATGGCTCGGTGTATGGAAATACATACTGTACAGTAGTGTGTACTACTGTGACAAGTAAAAAAAAGTGCCATGCGTGCAAAAATATATATATAAAAGTACATACTGACTGCACAAACCAGAGGCGTGTTCAATTTTGAAAGCGGGCGACAGGACCAGCTGTAGTCTAGAAAGTTTGGGCTGTTGTGTAGAAGGAAGTCTGTGACAGACTGGTGGTGTCAAATAGCTGGTGGACAAACCAGACTCCTAGAGTCTTCTTCTCCAGGGAGGCTGTCACTGTGCTGACGCTCCTCCATGACACTTTCTAGCAGCTCCCTGAGCAGGCCAGTCTACTGAATCCCACATTTCACACACACACACACACACACACACACACACACACACACACACTCCTTTTGCTAAGGCTTACGAAGACAGTAAGTGAGCTATCAAGTCACCGGTTTCCTGTTCTTGGGTTCCCATTCTCATGATTGTTAACTCAAATAAGATATTACATATTTATGCGATATTCTCATGATAGATGAGATTAATAAGAGAGCTTTTTCAAATTACTCATTCCTTTGAAGTAAGAAAAAAAAATACCGAAAATGATAGTGAAAATGCAGACAAATATAGTGTGAAAAACTAGCTAAATGGAATGGTTTAATTAACAGATACATCATCTCGGGGCGACAAAAGATTCATTAAGTTGATATATATGATGTACAACAATGAAGAAAAACAGGATGAGCAGGGCGGCAATATATGCTTCTAATTAGCAAAGTGGCCTTAAATAGATCAGTCCTCCAGACTCACTTTTATGCTTTAACAAGCAAAAGATTGAGGACACCTGACCGTCACACCCATACAGTATGTGCTTGTTGAGGATTCCATTTAAAGGGCTTTAGAGACTGGCTATGGAGATTTGTGATTAAGGAGATCAGACGAGAAAAATGATGCAAAGTCTGAATTCCAGTTGAGTGGGGCTGAGGTAACGGCTCTGTGCAGGACACTCAAGCATGTTTCTAAGGACTTTACATTTCATCATTTGGCAGATGCCCTTATCCAGAGCAACTTACATTTTCATCTCATTATACATCTGAGCAGTTAAGGGCCTTGCTCAAGGGCCCAACAGTGGCAACTTTGTGGTGGGGTTTGAACCTGGAACCTTCCATGCCATAATCTAATGTCTTAACCTCTGAGCTACCCCTGCATCACATATGTCATCCTTAAAGCTGAAAAAAAAAAAGCTTAATGCTGTTTTTTTTTTTTTTTAATCTAATACATATGTAGGGCTCAGGATTGTGCAGTATAGAGTGACAACCTCCTGTAGGTAATATGATGAACTGAATTTTAGTTCCTTTTAGTTCTACCCAAACATGACTGAGCAAAAAGAAAACAAACAAACAAACAAAAAAAGAGATCATATAGGCAAAAAAATAATAAAATAGCACAGTTACACTTGATCAGCAAAAAAAAAATTATTGCTGTTTTCAGGTGACCAAAAATAACAATAATATGATCATTTTGACTTCATTTTTGCGACATCATTCCAATATTCCGGTAGTGGTAAAAATTTAATAAAAGTAATAAAAACTTTTGTTCTACCTGACATATCTAAAAACCACAATACACAGTTTAAAGCCTGAAGCCTCTCTGTTAACACCCACTTGCAAGGCTTCCATATACAGTAAGCACATCTATATTTTTTAAATCATCATTGACTTAGGCTGTGTTGCCAGCATGGATCTGTGAGTTTGAAGGGTTTAAAACTGGAAGAGGTTTAAAGCCATTTATTTCTGGTAGACTTTTTAGAAAATTGTGTGCTTTAACTTTTATTTAAACTTTATGGGAAAGGTTACAAAATATGGATGTGATGGTCAAGACATATTTTTGCCATACACAAACAATTTTGCCATATTTGCGAAAAACATTTCAAATTGGACAACAATAATCAATTAATTGGAAATTATAGGCTGATTCATTCTTAATGTTGTGCAATTAATACAAATACTGTATTCAACAGGATCAAAATCAAGCGAGATTAGCCTATATCTCTCTAACACAATCCACTAGGCAGCACCTTTTAATTAAAATCTTTAGTAATACAAGACCAGGCCCCACGTAACAACTATGCACAACGGTAAGGAAGCTCTTTCAATTTATCAATTTATTAACACAAACAGCCCTCTCTGCTTCACCGTGAAGAATCCATAGGTGTCACGGGCAGCTCCATGTCTTTTCATCACACTGATTTAAGAGCGGCTGTTATAGGCACTCTCATCTCAGTTCTTTGAAAATAAAGACGGCCTGCAGAGGATAAAGGGCATGTTGGAGCTGAGAGTAAGTGCAGACGGATATGTCATAGCTGCCGCAACATGCACGCAAGATGAAAGCGGTACCAGACTCATTAGAAACCTTTTTTTTTTTTTTTCTCCTCCTCTCCATTTGGTGCATGACTAATAGAGTGCCTGCAAATCGCCTGAGCACAATGAAGCGATTCCTGTGAAAAATTATCATCCTCTCACTTTGAAAAGATTTCACCTTCAGCAGGAAATGCAATATTATTAGGGAACTGGACACGGACTCTTATTGTAAATTCCTCTCAAGTCAGGCAGCTGATGCAGCTGAACAAGACATTGGATCATAATCAAACAAGCACAGTTCCGTCTAGGAAAGAACATGAAGTAGAATTTACAAGAAAATAACTCGAATTACTGCAGATGTGGAGGATTAAGGAAATGCAGTATGGTAGATGACACTGAGATTGCATCATGTGCAGTCTTCAAACGAAGCAAATAATAAAATGTATGGTATGTGAATCAATTGTAATGTTCTGTGCATTTTCAGTAAATTATATCATTTATTATATCATAGAGTTCGCATGTTAAATTATAAAATATTTCATAATTTATATTTCATATTGTATTGTTTATTATATCATAAAGGTTTGCATGGTTAAATTATAATATAAGAAGTATTTATTTTTTATAGAATTTAACATGCAATATATTAATACAATTTAGTTAAACTATCTTTATCAGCAGATTAGGTAATTTATGTTATATTAAATCATATATTAAACGCTATGATTTCTCTATGACATTATTTCTCTATGATATTAAATGCTCTGTGTATAATTATATATGATATATAAATAAATACAAAATAGGAGACCACTGCAAAATAATCAGTTTCTTATGTTTCTTTTTTT
Source organism: Clarias pachynema (assembly GCA_030014365.1). NCBI lineage: Eukaryota > Metazoa > Chordata > Actinopteri > Siluriformes > Clariidae > Clarias > Clarias pachynema. Next base: position 35,276,099 of record JAQMYL010000023.1, on the reverse strand, counting down.
TTTTTTTCTTTCTTACAGATGAAATTCTTCCAGGTGAATTTCTGAAAATATTTCTCCTAAATTCAAAATATAACTATTGTTATTTAGAGTGTATATTTAAAGGAAATGACTTCACAACATATCAAAATAACCCAAGATCATGCAGTATTTGCAGAGATTTAATAACGCAAAATGCAAAAGATAAAACAATATAAAATAATTGGCTAAATAACATTTAAAAAATCAGTATTTGGTGGAATAACCCCGATTTGCAATTACAGCTTTCATGCATTATGGCATGCTCTCCACCAGTTTTTCACATTGCTGCTGGGGAACTTTATACGACTCTTTTTGCAAAAAAGCAAACAGCTCATCTTTGCTTGTTGATGTTACAGAAGTTTTACAGGAGTAAATTGCAGTGGTCTCTTATTTTTGTACACTGCTGTATATACTGTACACACTGCTGTTAAAATGCCAGGTTTTTGAGGTGTAAAAAAAAATATTAATGACCAACATGAATTATTTCAGAACTTTTTCCACTTTAAATGTGATCTATAACCTGCACAACTGAATTGAAAAACAAATTTAAATCTCTCTGAAAAGGGGAAGTAAAATAAATAAATAAATAAATAAAATAAATAAATAAATAAATAAATAAAAGTATGTTTCTCATAACTGGGGATGTGGATGTGTTCAGAATTAAGCAGTCATATTTAAACTCATCCAAAATCATATACATTCATTCATTCATTCATCTTCTATACCGCTTTATCCTGTATTCAGGGTCGCGGGGGGCCTGGAGCCTATC
>JAQMYL010000023.1:35249399-35260738 GCA_030014365.1 Clarias pachynema | reverse complement strand
ATTTGGATTTTTACAACATTATTGTTGAAATACACAGTCCTGAAAAAGGGGCGTTTCTTTTTTTGCTGAGTATACACACACACACACACACACATAAAATGAGAATGTTAACCAGAATCATTAAAAATACACTCAAGTATGCAGCTTATATGTTAACACGCTACTGCACCTCACTATTGCCACCTTGCATTATATTTTACATTTATTTCTATTTTATTTTAGTTGCAATGTTCAAGTAGTTTTTGTGCACTTTCTAACTGTGCTGAGAGTTAGCTTGATTGAGGTTTATTATAAGTACAGAACATTGATCACACCAGATCTGAGACCTCCATGTACAATAGAATTTGTGAATTTTCATTTGGCATAAATAAAGCGATCTATTCATCTATCAATAGACTCTTTTTTTCCGTATTAGTGGCATATTATAGCAGCAAATTTACAGTAAACAAAAGGTACAAATAATGCATCATGAAAGCAAGTGGTTGGTAAAATATTTAAATGTAAGTAAGATTATTAAGTGTGACAGCTTAGACTGTCAAAGTCAAAAGAGGAGCTGAATATTAAATCTTAGCTTCGAGTAGCAACAGACTGAATTGTGTCATTAAAATGTGTCAAAATCATTTTTTTTTCAAATCTTGACAAATACTTTGGACAACCTCATACATCATTAGTTATTTATCAATTTTTATTTATCAATAACCCTTTCTTGGTTTCATAACCTTCTGGCAAATACTGAAAAACATAACGACTGCAAAACCGCTGCTGCATCAAACAGATCGTCTTTGAAATACAACGCGACTGACTTCACATATGTGCCAAACAGCCCCAAAGTCTGGCAGCTCATATCAAAAGTAAAGAGATCAAAACAGTGCCAAATGTCTCTAAGTGGTAACTGGGAAATTTGATAATGCATCAAAGTTAATGAAGCATAAGCTATTTTTGACTACATAAGTAATGCCACCATAGATATCGTCCTCTCCTCATTACCATTCCAGGAGAAACACCCCACAGCCTGACAACACAGCGGGAACTGTTTCCATACGTAAGTAGCATAAGTACCCACAATCCTCAGGGCCTTCATCTGGATAAGCAGCTAGATCAAGACGTGACATGCTATATATTTGAAATCCTACTTTTGCACACTGCTAGTATTCTTTCCATACAACCTGTAGCACAAATCTGAAAAATCACTTTTATGGAAAATCCGCTTAAGCTTTCCCATAACATAGTATTTGTTTTGGTCCTAAGAGCAATATTGCATTAGAGGTGGATTTGTGCACTACTTACTGCTGCTACTGTATATGGATGCTTAAATTCCCCTGTACTAAAAGTAATCCTGGAAAACTGGTATGTTTAAGGTCAACTTTTTTTGCAACTATGTCAAAATGCAGTCCCAATGAAAGAAAGCATGAATGATGCACAGTGGCATAGTGGTTAGCACTGTCACCTTGCACCCCCATGGTTGGGGGCTCAAATCTGGGGCATGATCTCCTTGTGCATGGTTGGTTTCCTTCATGTATTCCACATTCATCCCTCAGTCCAAAGACTTGCTGTGTAGGTTGACTGGTGTTTACAAATGGCCTGTAGTGTATGAATGACTATGTGAGTGTGTGCTTGTGCCCTGCTATGGGTTGGCATCCCATCAAGGATGTACCCTGCCTTGTGCCTTGAGCTCCCTGGGCCCCTCGTGAACCTGCACATGATTACAGTCAATTGATGGATGTAAACATTAGTTTCTTGCACAATAAAGTATAAAGCAAGTACTGATTTGGCTTCAGCCTACTCATAACACACGTGTCTAAAAGTAACAAAGTGACAACTTACCACTAGATTATGGAGTGTATTTGTTGGGGATTTGCTCTCATTCAGCATCAAGAGCAAACTTTCTACCTTTGTGGTAAGCAAGCAGTAGTGAAATGATAGGATAAGTGCATTAGTGTGCTCTACTATTTTGGACAATCCAAAATCCCGGTTTGACTTGAACACCTATTGTAATTCTCATGCACTCATCGTCTAAACCGCTTTATCTTGTATACCAGGTCGTGGGGTCTCTGATTACTTAGGGCATGAGGTGGGATACACCCTGGACGGGGTGCCAATCCATTGCACACGTGCAGGCGGGCACACACAAACACACACTTATTTACATACAGCATGCAATTTTGGAATGCCATTTAACCTAATATGCATGTCTTTGGACTGTGTGAGGAAACCAGAGTCAAGAGAGAAAACCCACCAAGCACAGGCAGAACATGCAAACTCCATGGATACAGGAGTGGAACGTAGAACACAGAACGTTTAGTGGTTAGCACTGTCATGTTGCACCTCCAGTGTCTGGGTTCGATTCCCCCCTATGTGCATAATTCATAAACCTGTTATCAACCATGATCCATTTTAATCATGTTGATAGGGATACACAAATAAATACAACTTCAATTACTTTCTTTTTTACTATGATCTACTATTAATGTAGTAAATAAAATATTAGATGAAGTGAAGTTGCAAGTGATTCAGCAAAAGGAGAGACTTTGGGAGAGCACAGGGAGTCCGAAAAACAGAAAAGTAGCAATCATGAACTGAGTGATTTACATCCCAGGGTTCTGTATCTATCAAGCATTCTAGCACATGATTGCCATTGTGCTTATGCATTATGTGTTTCGATAATCCGCTGAGTAGCCCACTGAGCAGCCTGAAGGAAGAAGCAGCACAAATTAGACGATTAAGAAAACCTCCATGCTGCCTTCTCAAGTGTGCCTCATCTTACAGTGGAACACATCCATCTGGGATGACATACTCCATCGGATTTTGTCATTTAAAACACATCTTATCAGGACAACGTTCTTGACCACTCTCGCTGACGGAAATGTGACGGTTTGTTACAATACAAAACTATTTTCATCAAACTAATAAATGCCTACGCACTCTTTAAAAATGACATATGTTTTTTAGTTGTGTTTGTGTTTAGAGTTTTGTCTACTTTTTCATTTCTCATCCATACAGTACATAAAAACATATTATCAGTTCATGGGCAGAGATTCATAATATGTCTGAGTGCATGATGTGGGTGTCAGGGATAGTCTTGGGCTGCTGGACGATGAGTGGGAGACTGCAGGCAGGGCAAAACATTCCTCAAGCTCTCTGTGATTTACCGCAGTCCTCAAACCCATTAAGCACCTCAGTCGTGATGAATGGTCAGCAATCCAAGCACTACCTTCATGCCACTCCAAAGCTGTTCAGTTTTTTTTTTTTTTTTCCTTTTTTTTTTCTCAGTCCACGCTCAAAAAAAGTCCACACTCCACAACAGAATGAATTGTGTGCTGGGAGAGAAATGTGAATGATTTCCTGTATGATGGGAGAGCTTTACTCCAGTGGAAAACTTCACACATGACCCATCCTCTTCATTAATCTGTTAGGGTCTTTGTACACAGCCTGAACACAACCTCTCTCAATCCTAATTAAGACCCGAGTGTTAGAAGCACTCTGTAGCAGCACATCACCTGAATGGAGGTGCACTATTTTATCTGTACAAAAGCACCATTAAAAAAAAAAGCATCTTGAACAAAACACAGCTCGGTTTAATGCCACACTCTTCTGACTGCAACCTCAGGCCTAAGAGCGCTAAGAGGGCTAAGAGTGCTCTGTGGCTTTTCAAAATAGTGTAAAACTCATGTAACAAAACAGAGACAGGGCTTTTATGAAGGTATTTACATTCACAGTGCTCATTTTGAGCATCTTGTTCCAGCAGGCAGACTTTGTATTCCACTCCGTCTCCATCTCACAGACGTGACCACACACACTGTACTTGTTAATGCATTAGCCTGCCAACAACAATAACATGTAAGGCGTGAATGCTGCATCGAGCCAATATCCAGAGTGTTCATGTGCACAAGCTGTCTCTTAGTGCTTGGAATGGGAATTTGTAAATAGTCTTTGAATAACAATTTAGAATCTGACTCTTCTTTTTCACATTTCGTAACTGCATAATTTTTTTTTCTTGCTAACACACACTAAAGATATGCATTGAGAAATGCTGCAAGATGCATGCAAAACATGCCCCTGTTTTTTTGTTTTGTTTGTTTGTTTCTTGCATACTTGGGCGACAGGCCAGGACTGACCATACTGACTTTACCCACATACAACAGGGGAGCCAATTTATGACTGTTCTTAACTGGCCATTATGTTGTAAAAAGAAGATATAAATGTGAAAACATCGTGCTGTAATTTTCTACTGTTAAACATTAAAAGCTCACCTGTGGAAATTAAATTAAAAAGCGTTCCATATATCGAAAGCTGTTTGTTAGGAAGCAACTTCTCCCTTATCATAATCTTACCAATGATGTTTCCCAAATGGAAAAAGCATGTATGCTTAGCTAATGCTATTTTATGCATGTGATTTATTCACTGGCTGTAAACTCCACAAGGAGTTACACAATGATGTATACTTGACTCAGTATTTCAGTTGTACCGTATGTGTGAACAAAGATTGAACTGGGACTCAAATAGCAAGCGTTCACAGTAGACTAAAGACAAAAAGGTAAGCTGGGTATTTTCAATGGGCATAGCAAATACATAATGTATTATGAAAGTTCTGTATATGAAGTGGCGTTACGATCTCCGTTTCCAGAAGGAAACTGAGATATTGCAATCTTTGACACTTTTGACATTGTCTCTTTGCACTCATTCTGGACATTCATGGACTCTTACGGACACTGCACACCTGCTCATTCATGCACAATTTACATATTTCTATTTAACTTTTTGGTTCATTGCACACAAATCACTTTAATTAAGACACTTTCATGCATATTTGCACACTCCCTGGTCATTTCTATTTACACTTAAATTTCTATATTATTCTATATTGTACAGAATCATTTCTTGTCCATATTGTGCAGCTAAATTTTCTCATATTGCATATTTTTGTCTTCTACAGATGTATTATTCTTATATTATTCTTATCTTAGCTAAATTAATTTTAATTAAAAAATTTTATTCATATTTATTTCCTATTAATAATCTTTTATTTTTAAGGTCATGAGCAGTCGTATAAGCATTTCACTGCATATCGCTCAAATGAATGTAGAACACTATTTCTCTCTCTCTTTCTCTGCTTCCTGACTGTGAACATGTTGTTTCATCGCTGTCTGAAACTCTGCTTCAGATTTCAAACCCCTGCTACATAAGTAGATCTTTTATGGAGGGAAGACAAATCATGCAAGTATGCGTAATAGTCAGCAGGTAGTGATATTACTGCTTATAACGCTATACACCACTGGATATGTAACACAATGGCATGCAGAAATGTAGTGAAGTAGAAAGTACAGATATTTGTTTTATGATAGAGTGGAGTAAAAGTAAAAAAAAAAAAATTAATAATAAAACTACTCAAGCAAAAATACATGACATATGTACTTACTGTAAGTACAGTAACAAATGTACTTAGTTAAATGTACTTAGATGTCTTCCATCACTGCATAAAGCATATCCCTGTTGTTTTTATTATTTTAATGCCAGATCAGAAAGCCTGGACGGTTTCCCTTGTTTGTGTGTCAGTGAAGCAATATTAGTAATGCTATTTATACAATTTTATTCATGAATACATTGGGGTTATTGTTAAATGGGGTTATTTTGTCATCAGACTTGTTAAAGGTTCACTTTAACAGCACAAATAACAAAATATGCTAGAACCTGCTCAAATTTGACCAAGACTAGACTAGGACTACTTGTCTACAATGTTTTATTAGTGCCAGTATTTATCAAAATATACCCACCCACCATTATTCACTAGATAAAATTGAATGAATATGTGTTTATTCTTATCATTGGACTGAATAGACAATGTTAGTGACTAGGAAGAAACTAAAGGTGAGCTTGATAAAGCTTAATAATATAACAGCAGGCCTACAGCCAAAGTCTCTTAACATGTTCACACTCCACACTTGACCAGGAAAATAAGGCCAAGAAAGCACTTCAGAACCACGGCCAGCTCAAAGCTTGTTCAAGAGGGGCAGGTGCCTCAACTCGACAGGGATGGCAACGCGTAACCATCTCGTCACCAGTAATGATTCTCTTTAAGAAACTTTCACCTTTCTTAGAGTATCAGTGCAAAGTTTGTTTGCAGATTTCCAAACGCTTCTGTTTATTTCGTGAGTTGTTTCAGTACCAGGTACACCCTCAGAGTACAAAAAAAGACAAATCACCGCTCCTCTTTCATGCAAATCACAAGTAGGTCATCCATTTTTACTGGCACCACAGTTACAAATGAACTAATGATTTACACCTGCACAGCAGTAACTGGGGAGATGGTAATAAGACAACAGAAATTTTTATATACAGTAACTGGAGTGCAGATAATTTTTGACTCATCCTCGTAATTCAAATCATATTTTCTCTCCATTTCTTATATTGGTTGTTCTATATGGATAATTGTTATTTCCTGTTGGGTCTGGAAATTAAAAACTAAAAAAAAAAATACAGAAACCTGTCTTTAATGATTATGTTGTGGTTATTTCTGGAATAATGATGACGGAGAGTATTAATTATGGAGAGACTTCTGATGTGGAGCTGCAATCAATTGCTGTTGGGAAGAGATTAATCACAGTTGGATAGACTTACATGTACAAAATGTTGCTATTAATATATTAGATCTTAAGTAGAGAAGTCTCTTCTGTCTTCAAAAGTCCTAATGAGGTTTGGCTTTTTATTCCATAAATAAATATATAGATAAATAAATAGGAACTGTTTCTCATTTTATGGTTCCGAGGCCAACTGCATATTACAGATATTTGGATATTTGAAAGAAGCCCTTGTTTTGTGTGTACTTGACCACCTACAAACTTGGCTGTTGTTACAAACAATTCCTTCAAAAAATTAATAATTATATATATATATGTGTGTGTGTGTGTGTGTGTGTGTTTTTATAGTTTAAATCCACGACTGGGAATGCCCTAAAGCTTCCTCTTTCTCCAAGATCAATTACAATGACACCAGTCAATCATGGGCGTCTATGCACTCATGCATGCAGAGGGTTACACATGGTGCTTTCCTACACCTCTGATGTTGCATGAGAAGCAGATTGAAAACTTGCTATAGCTGGCTTCACGTGCCCTGAAGGAAGCAAATTTTAGCCTGGATCATCTCTGGCTTATAGCAATCATGTGTGATGGGAGAGATGGCTGGTGGGTAGAAATTGGCCAAGACTGAATTGTTAAAAAAAAAAAAAAAGAAAAGAATACAATACATTGTCTGTTGACTGAATTTCTCCATTCATCACTGCAGAGCAAATACTGGGACACAAAAGACAATAATTAGCTAGTAAATCAAGACATAAGGCAGTTTCACGAGTAATGAATCATTATAAACCTTGGCAAATGGTTCTCCTTTTTCATCAGTGATGACAATGGTGGTGATGTTGTATTGTCTGATTTGCAGCTATAGTTAAAACATTGTGCAACAGCCAAAAGTCAGACATGACCAAAGGAACATGCATGAAGAAGAAAAAAAAACACCAGCGAACACCCAACCCCGAGAATTTTTGCTGGGTCAGCCTTGAAGTTGACGTTTAACCTTTAATCTAATCGGACATCGAACATGTGCATATTCCATTATGGAGTCAGAAATGTATCCAAAAACGGATTCTCACCCAGATGTCAACCATCTCAAATATTCACATCAGCGTTTATCATGTTTTATAGCAGATGCACAACTAATAGACAGATCACCTGATCAATCACAACCATATGTTTAACATTGCCTTCCAGATTTTCTCCCTGCATTGCTGTTACAATGTGCTCCATTCTTCTGGAAAGGCTTACCAATAGATTTTGAAGTATGGTTACAATGATGTGTGATCATTCACCCACAGGAGCATTTGTAATGTCAGCCAGTGAAGTTAGATGAGGAGGACTGAGAGGACATCAGTGTCCCAGGTGTTCTTAAAAGTGTGGTAAGTTCTGAGATCTTACTACCAAAGATCTTCTACTCCAACTTTGGCAAACAAAGTCTCTTACTTCTCTTTGTAGTTTTTAATCAACAGTGTAAAAATGATTCATGACTGAATGAGTACATCTACTATAAATTATCCAGTATTATTTTTATTGTTTATAATTTAAAAGCATGCAATGAATTGACGAATACACCAAAACATTATGCCCAGTATTGGGTTGGTCCCACTCTTGTGCCATCGGCATGGCTCTAGGCCCCTCAATGCAAGACTCCACAAGACCTGTGAAGTCTGACAACAGGATGTTGGAGATGCATCCTTTGTGTGCTGTGGGCTGAAGTGTGGAGCCTCCATGCATCGGACTGGTTTGTCCAGTCCGATTTATTTGTTGCATTGTGTTGCATTGTGTTGCATCGAACCGCACAGGCTATCCTTTGCTCCCCATAGGCATAAATGACTCTTGGTTGGCCATGATCCTGTCACCAGTTTACTGGCAGATAATTGATAATTGATGTTAATGTGTTCTGTGGCGTTAATGTGATGGTTGATTGGTGTGTAATTATCATTGATACAGATAATAATATCATAAATATATTGAAAACCCTGCTAATAAATTGTACTCTTCTGATTTATAGATATATTGTTATGTTTCATACCATATTAACTGAAAGTGTCACAATTATCAGTTGTTTTACTTTTATTCGCTCACGGTTTGTCTGCCTTTAGAAGAGCATGGTCAACAAAGAGGCTCTTAAACTAAAATTGGAAACCCATGTTTAGAATAACACACCAGATGGCAATTTCTATATGTGCTAAGAACATGTAAATCCACACAGGCAATTGCTTTCTACATGCTGGCAACCAAAATGCAGCTATATCCAGCTATGTTTTTGTTTTTGTTTTTTAATCTAACAAGATATTAGTTGTATGAATACATATCTGAGTATTATACCCATTTTAATGACATGGAAACAGATGGCAACAGATCTGAACAAGTACTGGTGGACATATTCATGTTAAACACAGATTCTTCTTTGTTTGCAGTGTACTACTCTAAGTGAGTACAGTAGGTCTACACTTTTGCCTCAAAAACAGTCATGTGTTCTAATACCTTACTATGGAACCAGCATTAACAATTTGAGAAACAGTAGCTCTTCTATTGGATTGAAATACACTGGCAACCTCCACTCCCTCCTGTGTATCAATGAGACTTGGCCACCCATGACCCTGTGGCCGGTCTCTGGTTTTCCCTCCTTGGACCACATTTGGAAGGCCTTGACCATGGCAAACTGGGAAAATCTTACAAGAGCTGCAATTTTTGTCTTGCTCTGACCAATCACATCACCCATCACAATTTCTCACAGTAGCTACAGTTACACTATTTCATTACAACGGTGGCCGGAAGTGGGTGGGATATAATAGGCAGGAAGTGAATATTCTGTCGCTGAAGTTGATGTGTTAGAAGCAGAAAAAAATGGGCAAGCATAGGGATTTGAGTGACAATGGCCAAATTGTGATGGCTAGATTGCTGGATCTGAGCAACTCCAAAGCTGCAGTTTTTGTTTGATGTTCCTGGTCTGCAGTGGTCAGGACCTACAGTACCAAAAGTGATCCAATGAAGAAAAGAGCAGTGAACGAGTGACAGGGTAATGGATGGCCAAGGCTCACTGATGCACGTGGGGAGTGAAGCCTCACCTGTGTATTCAGATCCAATAGAAAAGCTACCATAGCTCAAATTGCTGTGAAAATCCACAAAGGCAAATGTTTTGGACACGCTGCCAAACAAAATGCAGTTATGGGTTTTTTTTTGTTTATGTTTTTTTTTTTTTTATCTAACATGATATTAGTTAAATGGATACATAATTATGCCAATCTGCATTTTAGAAAGCTGGCACTAAGTAGATCTGAATAAGGGTAAAGTATTTGTGGGCACATTCATGTTAAATATACAGTATTCTTCTTTGTACAGTACATCACATTTTAGTCAAATGTTTAGATTTTATAGTCAATGAGCATACACCAGTTAGCCATAATGTTATGACCATCTGACTAATATTAAGTACTGTAGGTCTCCACTTTTGCCTCAAAAACAGTGATTCACTCTGTCTTCTGACACCTTTCTATGAAACCATCATTAACCTTTTCAACAATTAAAAGCTAAACAATGGCCTAATTGTGATGGGTGGATCAGAGAAACTCCAAAACTGCAGTTTTTTTTTTTTTTTTTATGTTCCTGGTCTGCAGTGGTCAGGGCATACCAAAAGTGATCCAAGGAAGAAAAACCGGGGGAACTGGCAGCAAGATCATGGGTGGCCAAAGCTGACTGATGAACGAGAGGAGTGAAACCCCACCTGTGTAGATCAATCCAATAAAAGAGCTACTGTAGCCCAAATTGCTGAAAAGGTTAATGCTGTTTTCCATAGAAAGATGTCATAAGACAGAGTGAATCACTGTTATTGAGGCAAAAGTGGATGCTTACTCAATATTATGCAGATTGTCATAATGCTATATCTAATCGGTGTATGATGAATAGAGTTCAAGCAGGATGTAGGTGGGAGGTTTTCAAAAAGGTAGCATGATAGAGTATGTTTAACTTAATTTTATACACAGATGAAACCATCAAAGTGCAATATTAATGATCTTCAGCAAACCTCACTCATCGACACTTTTTGCATCTTATGTGTTACTATGTGTATGACCTTTACTGAATTAATTTTTCACAGAAACAGGTCATGACGTTCAAGGGCAAAAACCAGACTGCATAATAACTTTAACTCTGTTTAGCATGTTGCATAGTCTGGGCTTTGACTTGGCATTTGTTCAGATTTTGAACAAAGCTTTTTGGCACCACTTGCGAAAAAAAAAAATCCCACGTACAGCAGAATGATGTTTTTCACCCTGACACGAGTTTGATGTTTTATTTTTCATCTCAGTGGCAGACACAAAAGCAAAACAAAACCCATGACACCAGTAAGTATACAAATTATTCTCTTTTACACACACTGCAGAATGTGATGTGATAAATAGGACGGCTTCATCCTTGACAAGAGCCTAGAAAGTCCCTTTCATTGGCACACTCACATGGTCTAGGATATCAATAAGAAGAACAAAAGAGTGGTTTGAATACAGTGATAGGAAATAAGCACACAGATGCCTTTTGTTTTTGTTATTTAATTATACTTCCAGTGCACATATCCAATTCAAGTTTACACACACACTTCACATTGTTCTCATGGACACAAAAAATATTTATAAGCATAAATAAGAATAGGAACTAAATTGGTAGAGAAAAAAAGGGATTCAGACTGTACTGTAAATCTGCTGCAGTTGCTCGATAGTTCAGGACTGGAATTTCCTACAAGTCTACCTGAGCCTCCAATAACTACCTGGACTCCAT
>JAQMYL010000023.1:35232327-35243434 GCA_030014365.1 Clarias pachynema | reverse complement strand
CCTCCAGTACCGATGAACACACAAACAACTCAGCTGTTTGCCCCTCTTCCCCATGCTGCTGCTAATGCATCAAACACTTTACACAAGAATTGTGTTATTCCAGTTATTAGCATAACTTGTGCAATATTTTCTTACCTCAGACGATCAAGATTGCACTGTTTGCACTCTGTTTGCATCAAGATCCAGGTCCCACTTCACTTATATTCCATTATTGTATATATTGTTAAATGTATTATATTATAGTGCAATTATCTTGTGTTTAATCTTTTGTTTATTTATTTTTTTATTCTTATGTTTCTATTTCCTGTTGGTCTCTGAGAGCTAATTTTGTTGTATCACCACAATGACGATAAAGTCTCTTTATCTTTATGTTTCACCTATTGTGGTAGTGAGATAAAATAAAGGTAGTATCAGGATGTGCATAGACTATCACACCCTCAATAGGCATGCAATCTTAGAGCAGTACACAATGCCTCACATTTATGCCTAAGACTATCACTTTTGCTGATCCCACAAGGTCTTGCATCTTACAGTACATGTTAATGCCAGCATGCATGGCTTAAGTGCAGTGTTAAATCAGGAACACCCAGAGGCCGGTAGCATTTGCAAGTCGTAACTCAGCCACTCTAAGCAGCAGCATCCAGTACATCAACTGGAGCTCCTTGCTTTAAAGTGGGCTGTGGTGGACAAATTCACTGTAACTGTTGATAATAATCTGCTTACTTATGTGCTTATAACAGCCCAACTCAATGCTACAGGACATCGCTGTTTCAGCTTTATCATATGGTTTTAACATTCAGTATCATCCTGGTCATCACAATGTAGATGCAGACTTGTTATCTAGATATTACACTAAAGAGAATGCTGAGAGTTGGAACATACCACTGTCAGTTATTAAAGCCATCTACAAGCGAGCTTGTGCTGTTGAAACCCCCACTGACACTGTCAGACTAGTAGATCAGCTTGGAGTTCCTCTAGCTGCTATTCCTGAAGTGTATGCTTGTTCAGTGACATTGAGTGCAAGTCCAATTGATCAATTGAGTCCAAAAGAGCTCCAGACTGCTCAAAAGTTGGCTTTGGTCATTGGTCCAGTTAGGACTGCCACTGAAGATGGTAAAATACCAGGTAGTTCAAATAATAATCCTATTGCACTACTTAGCCGAGAAAACCCCAAGCTAGAGCTAAAACATGGAATACTGTACAGGATTAAACAGACACCATAAGGGTGAAGATCCTCCCAATTGGTCTTACCCGAGCAATATCGCATAGCAGTACTTAGGTCATTACATGATGAATGTGGAAACTTAGGAGTTTAAAGAACTGCTTAAAGACGGATTCTTTTAGCTGTTTGTGACAGCGGAGGTGGAACAATATATATCAAGAAATGTGGCAGATGTGTTTCCAGAAAGACAGTCCCTCAGCATGCATCATCATTAAATCAGATCAGTAGGAAGGCACCCCTAGTTCTAGTCTGCATTGATTTCTTGCAGATAGAGCCAGACAGTAAAGTAATAGCCAATGCATTAATAGTGACTGACCATTTCTCGAGATATGTACAAGTGTTTCCCACAAAAGATCAAAAAGCTAGATCTGTGGGAGAAATACAGTACATTGTGCATTATGGCCTTCCAGCAAGAACACATTAGGACCAAGGCAGAGATTTCGAGAGCCGTTGAATCACCGTACCATTCTCAGGGTGTTTTAATCGAACACTGTTGTCTGTGCATGGTATGCTGGATACAGTTAAGAAACAGAACTGGAGTCAACATATTAGACATCTAGTTCATGTGCACAATTGCAAAAAGAATTATGCTACCGGATACTATCCATATTTTATAATGTTCGGGAGATGCAAGACTCCTTGTGTCCTTGATGAGAACAATTAATCATATCACCCCAAGTATGTTGAAAGGATGAGACAAGACCTGAAAAGGGCTTCAATTGGCATCTAAAACAGCAATAAAGCAGCACCTGCAAAACAAGTCATATTATGGTCAGCGTGTAAGAGGTCAGTCTTTAGCCACAGGTGACAGAGTTTTGGTAAGTAATGTTGGTCTCACAGGAAAACACAAACTGCACGATTGCTTCTATTATGTAAAATGTCAAAATGTTGCCCAACGTACCAATATACCGATTAAAACCAGAGTATGGTTCTGGAGACCATCTATTTCCCATTGGTCAGAATGTCAGACACTTAAAATAATGTGAAAACAGGTCATAAGTCACCAGCCACAAGAATGCAGCATGTGCGAAAGCAGCAACAGCATTCCTTGACACCAGCTTTAAAAGATAGTGAGTCACCCTCATCATACTTAGGCATCTTCTCACTCCTCAATTTCTATTAGTCTCTCAATATCAGTGTGAACAGGACATTCACATAGATATCTATCTTTTGATATGGATGCAGTGGGAAGACGTCTATTATTCCCACAATATCAGTCTGAACAGGACCTAGACTTTGTCTGGAACACTCTACTGTAGTTTGTCTGAAGTTGAACAAAATGAACCTGAGATGACAGAACAAGATGATGAGGCTTCAAATGCCACAGACACTTCGCCTACTGTATCAAGGATGAGGAACACCAAACCCGGAGCAGTGTCTCAGGAACGAGTGTAGAGTAAGGAGCTCATACCTAAAAAAGGACTGGAAATTGCAAAGAAACCCCATGATTAGAAGGTCACATCAAGAAAATAAACTAGTTCTTTGCTTGACTTATGACCAACCTGGAGGTCCCACTGAGGTACCAGTGACAATTGTACATCGTGGGTGATTATTTAGTTGAACTCAAACTCCCAGAGCAAAGATATTGGATTATTCACCAAAACTTAAACCCTCCAAGAATCAAACCATTGATGTGACAAAGCCCCAAAGACCACCAGAAAAAGGCAAGAGGTAGATGGGGACATCTACACTTTTAGAAGGGGGAGAGTGTAGCCGAGTCTAAAATTTCATTTATAAATTTCTGATTTATAAATCAGACTAAAATCAACAAAACTGACTTGATTGATTGATTAAAAAAACTTGATTAACAAATGTTTTAAAATAAAAATGATAGTTAAAATAAAATTTGTTCATCTAAAATGTTTAAAACTGTTCATATATAGTTAAAAATGTTAAAACAGTTGATAATGGAATTTCTCTTCATTTTAATTACGTTATTTGGCAACCTACCCCAAGTGAAGTAAACTGTCCACTATAGTTTGCATATAGTTGCATTGGTTGCGTAATATCTTTCTGACTAATCACGAGTGCAAAGAGGCGGAAGTTAAAGGAAATCCTGTAGAGAGTTCAAGGGCTTGTTAACATCAATACCTGGGAAGACTAGACAAGTTAAGAAGCACGTGGTGTTTGGTTAGAAGGACAAATGTGCCGTTTACTAAGGTGAATGCAGAATTTACCAAGTGGCAAATGACATATTTAATCCAGAAGGAAAGAACAGAGACTTGTTGGTGTGAGTTCCCTGATCAACCCTTGCCCTTAAGGACTACTAAGTATTGATGTTAACAAGCCCTTGAACTCTCTACAGGGTTTCCTTTAACTTCCGCCTCTTTGCACTCGTGATTGATCAGAAATATATTACACAACCAATGCAACTATATGCAAACAATATAGTTATAGTAGTTTTAGTAGCTTGTTCATCATAGCCTCACTCTTAACCAATGCAGTCTGAGCCAGAAAGAGAATTGATCAGTTCACCTTTCAAGTGTTCAGGTTATTCAAGTTGTTCGTTCATTAAGTGACAGCCCCACAAGCGTAACCCATGCATTTTGTGCCAGAAAAGATTCAAGATTCAAGATTCAAAGAACTTTATTAATCCCAGAGGGAAATTGCTCATCTCTCAAGTCATTCGAGTCGTTCATTCTTTTGTGACTTGACATGAAAGCGTTCGATAGAGAAATGAGTAATTGACAACCTTCCTTACAAACACATGCAAAGTTGCTGTTATTATTATTTAATAATGGTCGCAGTATAGAACCTATGATATTCCGGCTGGGTGACTTAACAAATCACTCCTGAATCATCCAAGAACGACCCATTACAAGTTGAGAGCAACCAGGTCAGCACAGTTCATTTAGAACTATAAAAAATCCAGGGCCCCGCCCATAGTACTACAACACTCCTTTTTATTGGCACCAAATACTAGCTACATCGAATGGGTGCTACACATTTATTTTACATAGTCCCTATATTTTTATGCGAAATTAATCAGACAACTGACTGATAAACAGTTTAATGGCCAGTTGTGGCTTGTTTCATAGTGATTTCATGACAAATTACAGAGATAAAAGGGCAGCATTGATCCCAAGTATTGAATTTGCATTTGGTATCTGTTTATGGCGAATCTCAATATAAAGTCCAAAAATCTGCCAATACTAGTGAAGGAGGTGAGCATTAGGCTGAAAAAGCAAATAAACAAACAAACAAAAAAAACTATCACAGAGATAGCAGAAACTTTAAGGGTGGCCAAATCTACAGTTTTAGTGAGGTCAGCGGCATCAAAAGGCCAGGAAGGCAACCGAAAACAACAAAGTGTTTTCAACAAAGTGGATAAACAAATCATTATTTCCTTGGAGAAGAAATACCCCTTCCCAAAATCTAGTCACAAACACTCTGGAGGAATGTAGGTGTAAAGACATATCTTTGTCAAAGTCTACAGTCAAGTGTGTTGCCTTCATTAACTTAAATATACTGTAGACATCTTAATCTTATCTCAACACGCAATCCATTGGGAACACTCAAGAACACACTGGCCAGATTAGACTTAGACACAGTGTTAGGGCATGGGCCATAAGAGATCTCTAAAAAGGAAGCCAGAAGCAAGAATGGCAAAACTGGGTGAAACAACATGAGAAAGAAACTTTAAAAGAGCCAAACCCAAATCCACTTTTTTTTTTGTTTTTTTTTTGGTATGAGTCATTATCCTCCATAACTGTATACTATGGAATCTGTACTTAGAGTTTTTTGTGTGTGGATTTCCCCCGTCCGGGTAGTTCAATTTCCTCCTACAGTCCACAGACATACAGATTAGGCATTTCCAAATTTCCGTGGTGTGTGAGTGAGCATGTGCTTAAATGCCCTGTGATGGATTGGCACCACACCCAGGTGCCCCAAGTCCCAGGACATGCTCCAGGCCTCCCCATGGTATCCATGTGGTAGCAA
Source organism: Clarias pachynema (assembly GCA_030014365.1). NCBI lineage: Eukaryota > Metazoa > Chordata > Actinopteri > Siluriformes > Clariidae > Clarias > Clarias pachynema. The sequence goes on along the minus strand of JAQMYL010000023.1, from coordinate 35,238,273 downwards.
TCTCATGGAAAATCTTAAGGTTACTCATGTGGGGCCCATTTTCAGCAGCAGTCTTATCTGTCAGTTCAGGGCTAATGCATGACTCCAAGTACAATTGTATTTTTATGAATATCTCTCGTTATCTGTAGGACTCCCTCCTGTCAGAATGTGCAAACATAACATATTGTGGCGTAGGCGGGGCGGCGGCTGACGACCATTATGCCTTGCGGGAGGTTTTCTATGTGTTTACCCTGTTGTGGAAAGTTGTTTAGGTGATTAGGGGCTTCGGCCATGTTGACTGTGTTATGTGTGTGTGACCTGTTGAATGTGCTCCGGTTCATGCATAGGCTGAATTGGGTGTAGGTTCTCGTGTGAATGTGCTGCTCATGCTATACAGTGCTGTGCAAAATAAAGTACTCCCAGCCATTGCATTGGGCAGCAATTAAGCTCACTCATCTCTCCAACATCCTTTCCGGCGGTAAAACGCTACATTGGTGTCAGAAGTGGGATGGAGATCAACGAGTTTGAGCGCACTATCGAGGACCTACGGAAGATCCAAGTAGGCTGCCGAGTAGCAGAGCAACTACGACGGAAGAAAGAGCATCTTCCGGACGGAGCCAGCGCGAGCAAAGCAGCGCGACCAAAGCGGAGGGGCGAGATGAAGATCCCGGCACTGGATCTCGGGGCGGAGCCCAACGTTGACGCTGCGCAAGGGCCGGAAGCGGATTCTGGAACGGACTCATCGACAGTTCCAGCGCACGGAGCTGTAGCTTGCTGAATTTAAATGATGGAACTCTGCGTGGTAACTTCGGGTTAGCTAGGTTGCTAATACCTAAACCACAGCGGCACGTGTTAGTAGCACACACCAAGGGGGCGGAACTTCCGGTAGTTGCGCCATGTAAACATCCGGTAGCAGACCGAGTGGGGAAACTACACGCTAACGCCGACGCTTTATCCGGACGGCCGTGCAGAAAAGCGTGTCGTCGGTACTGCGAGCGAGTTGAAGAGCGCATGTGCGGTTGCGACGTAGAACCCTCGACTCAGAACATTCTCCCCGTGCAGTCCTCCGGGCTCTCCGGCGGTGATCAGCCATCCGAGCCGGCGTGCAGCCGAGTTACTGCGTCGCCTAGAGCGCCAACCGTAGTCATTTCGCCTGTGCCACAGCTGGACCATGATCAACTCATTGCCGAGCATGAGAAGGATCCGGTCCTGCCTAAGGTACTGGGTTGGGTTAAAGCGGGCCTGAGACCGGATTACACCGCAGTCGCTCATCTAGGGCGAGAGGTAAAAGCTCTTCGCTCCCAGTTTACTCACCTAGCGTTGCACGAAGAGTTACTCTACTGCCGCTGGGAATGGCCGTGCGGCGTGGGCGAATGCTTTCAGCTGCTGGTACCAAGGGCTTTGTGGACATGTGTACTGGGTTTGGTGCATGGACATTCTGGTTCGGGACACTTCGGGGTGTCTAAAACTCTGCGGCATTTGCGTGCTCGTTTCTACTGGCCGGGCTGTCATACCGACAGTGAACTCTTTGTCCACCGATGCGACCTCTGCACGGCAAAGAAGGGCCCCAACCAGCGCTCGCGGGCACCGCTGCAGGACCTTCGGGTGGGGGCACCTATGGAGCGTATGGGCGTGGACACTCACAGCCGGGGGCGAGACTTTGCTACTGGAGAGCAGGTATGGGTGTATTTCTCCGGAAGGAAGAGGGGGCTCTCGCCCGAGCTTATGTCCCACTGGGTGGGCCCCTGTACGATAATTGCTCAGCTCTCCGATGTCGTCTACCGGGTGTGGTTGGCGGGGCGGGCGCGAGTGGTTGTGCTCCACCGAGACCGTCTTGCTCCCTACCAGCCACACGCCGGCGAAACATCGAACTCTGCGGAGGCCGGACCGCCTCAGGACAATGTTTGCACTCCTCCCTCCCCCACAAAAGGGCCCCGGCGTTCACAGCGCCAGCGCCGACCGCCTTCACGCCTCCAAGACTGAGAGAGTCATGGTGACCGGGGACGGTCAGAGCTCGGGTGGGGGCAGTGTGGCGTGGGCGGGGCGGCGGCTGACGACCGTCATGCTTTGCTGTTGCTGTGTGTTCACCCTGTTGGATGTGCTCCGGTTCATGCATAGGCTGAATTGGGTGTAGGTTCTCGTGTGAATGTGCTGCTCATGCTATACAGTGCTGTGTAAAATAAAGTACTCCCAGCCATTGCATTGGGCAGCAATTAAGCTCACTCATCTCTCCATCTCTCCTTTCCGGCGGTAAAACGCTACAATATATATATATATATATATATATACACACACTGTGTATGTCTGTGTGTGTGTGTACATACAAATATATAATTATTATAATTTCTAAAAATATATATATATATTGGAAATGCTTTTGTGATTGAAACAGTTATTCAGTACTTGAGTAGTCTTTTTACCGAATACTTTTTTTTTTACTCTTTATTGAGTAAATTATTACCTCCAATATTTTGGATGACTACTTTTTACTTCTACTTGAGTAATATTATTTCGAAGTACAGCTACTCTTACTTGAGTAAATTTTTTGGCTACTCTACCCACCTCTGTGTCACGGACATAAAATAGACTGTTTTTATGTGCGCTTTAAAAGAAAAACAAATTTGTGTACTGGCTGTTGTGGAAAACGTGACAAGCTCACTGACTGTCAAGCTTTCTTTGGTGTGCAAATCACAGGTCTCATCACAGCTTTTTGTTGCATTGTGATGTAGACTCAAACTGACCTGATAAAAACGTACTCGGACCAAAGCCTCAGGAATGCAGGAAGTGGCCCAAGGGTCTCAAGTAAATACGTGTAATGGGCGCCAGACTTTTTGAAACTTGTACCCAACTCAGCATAACACAAAGCACCTGAATTCAATGAGACACAAGACAAAAGAGATTTCACACATAAACACATCATCAGCCTAGGGAAGTCTTCAAACTGCTTGTCAATTAGGGAATGATGCACCTACCCTTGAATTTATGCAGCTCTTCCCTGATTATGTCTGTGCTGTAATTCACTTACTCACTCATTCTCTACATCGTTTATTCTATACAGGGTTGCAGGGAGCCTGAATATGTGGTGGGCGACATCCTGGATGGGGTACCAATCCATCTCGGGCACACAAGCAGACACATTACGAGCTATTTGGAAACACCAATTAGCCTAATCAGAATGTCTTTGGACTTTGGGAGGAAACCGAAGTACCCGAAGAAAACCCTCGACCCTGAGGTGTGAGGCCACAGTACGTCACCATGACGCCCAGTGCTATAATTTGGTTTATGTAAACCAACGGTCACAGGCCAAATATATATATATATTGGATTTTTAAAAATTATTCTTAAATGTATGTGATTGATGATTGACCTATGAGGTCATTAACACCAACAGTGTTTGACTGAAGGTACTTAGTTAGTAACCTAGTAATCCAGTGTAAGGATTCTTAGCACTTAAACTTCTACGTGCTTATGTAAGTCGCTCTGGTTAAGAGCATCTGCCAAATGCCTAAATGTAAATGTCTGCTAATATTAGTGCAACGATCTGTCATCCTCTTTGACAACCATGCAATGAATGTATCATTGTAAATGCAATTTTTTGCTGAAAAGACGTCTTGAATTTAACAATAGTAGAATCTTTCTGTTACCATACGCCATGCTCCTGCTGAATCCATATCGTGCTGCTCCTTAAATAAATAAATAAATAAATAAATATATATATATATATATATATATATATATATACTGTATATATACTGTCATGAGGCAGAATGATGAATTTTTGTTTTTTTCATATGTTTAATAAAAGCATGTCTGCATTTCCTTCCACAACTCCACGATGCCCTGACAGAGTGCAACACACCCCTCTCCCCTGAGGCTGTACAGGTAGCAGGCAACTGGGAGCAGCACAGAAAATACATTTACATGCCAACATTTAAATAAATTGGTTTTCAACAATCAAACAAGGCTCTTTATAGCACCTTTATCTCCATATAATGATGTCAAACTCAGCCAGGGCAGAATGAATATATCTGTTTTACTTGTATAATCATGCTGCTTGCCAGCCTGGCACACATGTGGAGAGAGATCCTTGTTACCCAGTACACTCCAGCATGGAGAATGTTGCATGGTTGTAAGGATTTATAAAGCCAATGCTTCTCATGTTCCAGGACACGTCGCTCCATGATATATTGGTGTGCGGGGAGCCTGTCACAAATAAATGTATGATAAGGTAGCCATGTTATAGCTGTTTCATGGCTATAACAGTCTGGGCTGGGCGTCATAACACTTTTAAATGTGAAATTTTTTACCCTACTAAATAGTGATATACAGTGGCATGCAAAAGTTAGGGCACCCCTGGTTTGTTCTCCAAACATGCACACCCTGACCGAAGTCTTTTGTCGTCTATCCAAGTTGAAGGAACAACAAATAATAACTAGACTTCTAGTTGATCATTTGGAATTTTTAAATGAAAAAAAAAAAAAATCACAGCATAATAAGATTTTGTTTTGGTAAAGTAAGCGTAATCTAGAAGTCAAATGATTATTTGTTGTTCCCACAACTTGGATAGGCGACAAGACTTCAGTCAGGGTGTGTACTGTATGTTTGGAGAACAAAGGGCACAGAGCTTCATGCAAAGAAAACCAGTCCAACTGTTAAGCATGGAACAGGATAGATCATGTTTTTGTGCTGTATTTCATCCAATGGCACATGGAACATTTCACGGATAGAGGGAAAAATGGATTCAATTAAATTCCAACAAATTCTGGAAGCAAATGTTACACCATCTGTAAAAAAAAAAGCTGCAAATGGATAACGACCTCAAAATCCACAATGGACTACCTCATGAGGCACAAGCTGAAGGTTTTACCATGGCCCTCACAGTCTTCTGACCTAAACACTGTTGAAAACCTGTGGATTGACCTCAAAAGAGCAGTGCATGCAAGATGGCCCAGGACGAAAATGCCTCAAACAAGAACTGAAAGACTGTTACAAGCTGTGATACAAGCCAAAGGGGGAGCTACTAGGTATATCCCTTACGCAAAGAAAATATATTTCTCTATATATTAACTGTCAATATATTAAACTATTTATTGGTCTGATCTACTGGTAAATTGAAAAGGTATTCTTCGTTGCTACACAGAAATTAAAAAATACATTCACAATATACAGAATAATATATATTAATAACATATTAATATATAACAATATATCGAAAAACACCCAAGGAATTGTACATTCATATCCATATATTCATATTGTATATTCAAATTTCATATATTGAGAAATATATTCAAATGTATATCTTAATGTATGCAATTTTATATTTAACAATATACTTCATAATATACTGAATTCGATTGAATATATGTATTTATTTATTTATTTATTTTTATTTATTTTTTACAATATGCATATATGTTAATGTAGTTTGAACAAAGTGCACTGCATAGGCATTAATCAGAGCACACCGACAAAGTAAAAGTGTGTGCATAATTCTTAAACATGCATAAAGTTTCAATAATGTTTCAACAATGTTTCAATAGAACAATTATAAGTATAAATATAATGTTTTTTGTCTTCATTGCAATATATATATGGTCCATATATTGTAATATATTAATAACTATAATCACTAGTTTCTATATATGGAAATGTATTATTTAATATATTGCCATATTTTTTTCCCGTAAGGGTAACTATACAGGGAGCCCAAACTTTCGCTGTAGTCTATTTGTAACTTTATGCATTGTGGAGATTATTTCATCTTCCACTTACTTAACTGTTTACATTAACAGAAATTTTGACTAGAGGTGCCTAAACTTTCGCATGCCACTGTATAAAGATAGATAGATAGATAGATAGATAGATAGATAGATAGACAGACAGATAGCTCTTCATGTTGCATATTTATATATACAGTAATGAACTGTCAAACACCAAACTGGTAAAAGATTTTAAAGCATACCC
>JAQMYL010000023.1:35213334-35223421 GCA_030014365.1 Clarias pachynema | reverse complement strand
TAATTTCAGTGATCCAAAGAGCCCTGAGATGCAATACCATCCATGAGTTTAATTTAAAAACTAAACATTTAATGTTTGACACTTACGTCCAATTTGCATAATAATTTGGAACATAGTGTACACACATTCATCGTGAAAGATCTATTGTAAAACAAAATAAAATTCATGTTTGTTTCAGCATTGGAAACAATATTGTTTTAGGCTAACTAATTATACACAATTCTCCATCGTACTTGGTCTGGCTTTTAGATAAAGTCCTTCCATGTGCCATCTGGACAACACATTTATTTAAATTCCCAAATGTTGCTTGCAGCAAGTCGCGGCACGCCGCGCACCAAATTGCGGCATCTCACGGGAAAACACGAACATTCTTAATGGCCACATCTGTAGTTTCTGGTCTGGACCTCACTCAGAGAGAACAGCCCCAGCGCCCACATCCGAGGCGTCCACCTCCACAACGAAAGGTTTGTTGGCATCTTGTTGAAGAAGTATTGGGGCGGTGGTGAAGCGGCGACCAAGTTCGTTGAAGGCAGAGATGGCAGCAGGACTGAGGGTGAAACGATGAGATGATGGGCGGGTCAGAGCGGTTAAGGGTGCTGCAACCGTACTGTAGTCCTGGATAAAGCGACGGTATAAATTCGCATAAATTCGGTATAAATTGGGTAGGGGCCAATGATGCACAACTTCCAGCTTCTGCGGGTCCATGGCCACACCCTGGGGCGAGATGACAAAGCCCAGGAACATGGTGGAGCGCTCGTGGAAAGCGCACTTCTCCAACTTACAGTACAGTTGTTGGGCGAGCAATCTCTTTAAGACCGCCCTGACATGTTGAACGTGTTCATCAACTGTGCGGGAGTAAATAAGAATGTCATCTAAGTAAACGAATGCCCACCGGCCTAGCAGGTCCCGGAGGACTTCGTTTATGAATTGTTGGAATGCGGCGGGGGCATTGCAAAGTCCAAAGGGGATGACGAGACTTTCGTAGTGTCCTGTAGGGGTGATGAAGACAGGTGATGAAGGCCGTCTTCCACTCATCGCCCACTCTGATGCGCACCAAGTTGTAGGCGCTCCGGAGGTCCAACTTTGTGAAAATGGTGGCACCAGAGAGAGCGTCCAGGGCTGAGTTGGTAAGAGGCAGTGGATATCCGTTTTTGATGGTGATGGCGAGGAGGAGTGCCTGATGGTGCCTTGGCAGAGATCGTTGGAGACGTACTTCTCCATCGCCTGCGTCTCCATGGATGACAGTGAGTAGAGGTGGCCGTGGGGTGGGACCGTGCCCGGCTGAAGGTCTATCGCCAGATCGTAAGGGCGGTGAGGAGGAAGATGTGTGGTGCGTCGTTTGCGAAAGACCTCAGCCAGGTCCCGATAGGCGGTGGGGATGGCGTTGGTGTCGACATCGGGGGCCTCGGACTCCCTAGAGCACCCCAGCCGAAGCCTGCAGGCAGAGTTTGGTGCAGGTTGGGCCCCATTGCAGAATCCGGTTCTGTGTCCAAGAGATGAGGGGGTCATGTTGGATCAGCCAAGGATGTCCAAGGATGATGTGCGGCGATGAGATGGTGGTGAGATGGAACCGGATGTGCTCTTGATGTTGGTTGATAGAGATGGTGATGGGTTGGGTCTGAGCGGTGTTGGGGCTGGATGAAAGGGGCCGACCATCGACGGAGGTGATTCGAACGGGCTGGGATAATGCCTCGACTTTTATCCCCAATTTTTTGGCGTGAGCAGAGTCAATGAAGTTACCTGCCGCACCTGAGTCGATGAACGCAGTACTTCTGACTCGTTTGTGGCCAAATTGGAGATGCACTTGTACCGTAAGACGGGAGATGTTGGTGGTGGTGGAGGAGAGTTGTAGAAGACCCGGTGAGCTGCTCTCGAAGGTCGGTCGGGCTTCAGGAATCGGGACGTGGGAGAAGAAAGTGGAGGAGCAGGGCGTGGTATGAGATAGCGATGGTACAGCGGGCGGCAGGGTTCAAGGGGCTGGCCTCGGGCGAGAGAGCAAACGCTGGTCAATTCGAAGGGCTAGTTGGATTAGGCCCTCCAGCGTCGCAGGCAGCTCTCGTCCGACGAGTTCGTCCTTAATCCGGGAAACCAGTCCCTCGTAGTAGGTCGTCCGGAGGGCGGACTTTCCCCAGGTGGTCTGTATGGACCAGGGTACGGAAGTCGGCGGTGTAGCGGCTGACGGACGACCCTCCCTGCCGCAGATGATAGAGCTTGGTGTCGGTCTCCACCTCTCCAGCAGGGTGTTCAAAAGTGAGCTTCAGTTGGCGGGTGAATTCATTGTAGGAATGCGCGGTGTCAGAGTCTGAGTGCAGAACCGCCGTGGCCCACTCAGCTGCCTGCCCGGATAGCAACGAGACGAGAAGGGCGATACGCAACCGGTCCGTGGAGTATCTGGTGGAATTGAACTCAAACACAAGATCCAGTGCAGTTAGAAAGACACTACACTTCCCATCCGTGCCATCCCATTTATCCGGTAGTGCTAGGTAAACATCAGGAGGTGATGAGGGTTGCGGCGAAGCAGCCGCTTCGACAGGCGGCAGGCTAGCCGGAAGAGGGGCAGCCTCGCGGAGATCCGCGTTCTCCCGCTGCAGCTCCGCCCCCTCTTGGACGTCTTGGACGCTGCTATGAAGAGCCGCGATCTCACCAGACAGCTGCTCGATCAACTCGGCGTGCCTGTTTACCATATCGCAGAGGTGAGCGTAATCCGCTGGGTTTACTGCAGATGAAGGCTCAGTCATTCTGTCATGAACTAACCGGGGTAAAACAGAAGACTTAGCAGTTAGCCCGTGTAGCGTGGATGGTAAACCCAAACGCGGAAGTAGCTCGAGTCGGCAGGATAACCACGCGTAATATTCTTAGAACTCTCTCGGAGCGAGAGCAAGGATTTACACAAATTAACCCGCGTTCTAAACACACACTCGTCAGGAAGAAAGACCCAAAATAGGTGAGTACTCACGAATTCGATGCGGAGCGTCGGAACCAGCATGAACAACTCAATGACTGAGCGATGTGATGCACCATTTTGTCTCCTTTTATGCTTCCTGAATCGCGAGCTCGTACTACTTCCGGGTCCTAGTGCCGGTCGCAGCGCGAGTGCGCATGACACAAAGAAAAGATTGAGATGTTTGGAGTCAATACAACAAATCTAGATAACACTGTATTTTGGCCACAATCACAGCATCGCAGAGGAAACGGGGTTGAAGTGAACAATGGTACCAAATGTATATAAAAGAGACATTCATTATTGTTTTTATATTTGGTTGGGAATTGCAGTCTATTATAAAATCATTTATTCTTTTTTTAAGCTATCTTCTTTTGTAGAGATATATTTTCAACATAGATAATAGTGTGGTTTTCTGTTTAGTAACTTAAACACAATCTCAAAAGCCAACAAGGAAAGCAAGCAGCACAACAGAAAAAACAATTGCCCTGCTGTAAGGAGATTGTAAGTTTGACTCCTGATGATGCAACAGCCATCTGTGCCCAGCCCAAGAGGAAGCAATATTGGCCCTGCTGTTTGGGTAAGATGGGTGGAATACTCTGTCTGTTTTGTCAATCACAGCGATACTAGTCAGTAGTGGGTGTAAAGTTAAAAATAAGTGAAATGGTGAAGCTGAAGTCATTCAACAAGTAATAACTGTGATACGATCAGAGTATGACATCACAGTCTGCATCACTTCACAGACACTAATGGACACTAATGGGCTCAACATACAAGCACCATCTGTGACAGAGAATCACCACATCACAGTCTCTACTATGATGTAACTATGACATACCAGTATAGGGTCTGTGTATAAAAACCTGTGTGTAAGAGACCGCAGTCAGTAACATGTGAGACAAGGAAGCGCATCGGCTGCTGGTCATCTCAGGGACATTGATGATATGATAATACCGCTCTTTGCTTATACAAAGGACTGATCACTTGAATCTGAGTTACTTGATATTTGTTCTAATTTCTATTGTGCTCAATACAAAAGAGACAGAGTAATTTATGTTATGTTATGATTGTTATTTAAGTGTTTCCAAGTATTCACAAAGAATGTAATGCTAAACGGTTTATCGAATAGTATGTGTTAAGCTTAGTTAAATAAACAACCCACCATTTTTTAGAGAACAAGGAAGACATAGATCAAGACTTTTCACTGTAGTGGTTAAGTTTAAAAATAAATTATAAAAGAAGACTTATTGCTTGACGCATTGCCACAAGGAGCCCACAAGCCAGGAGAGAGGGACACACATATTTGTGTGCACACACGATGTGTCTGAAGTGCCCTGTGTCACATAAGTCCCATACTTCAAAAGAACAAAAGTCATTAACATGTAAGTCATACAGAGACCCAGAGACAGACAGACAATAGGAAGCACATTAGCACTTTCCAGTTAGATAAAAGGGTTCCAGCGAGACATCTACAGGAATATTAATCCACATATGAGGTATAATAAGTATTATAATATAAGGAATGAGAGAGTCCAATGATTTTTTTTTTTTTTTTTTTTAAATCACGCAAAATCATTATTACACAAAATCTTCTTTACAGCCACATAAAAATCTCCAATTGTCCAAACAGGGGGTCAGTTGTTACTTCTTTGAAATAACACACCTGTATGTCACACTGGATAAGGGCATCTTCTAAATGTCACAAATGAAAATCTGTATTTAACCTCCAACAGCCAAAGATGGCCTGATAAGGAGTTGTCAGATAGCTGGTCTCCTGGTTCTCATAATGTCACAATTCTGCCATCAGAATCCATACATTGATCAAACCTGTGATTCTCCCATTTTCTCATTCGAATATTTTGAAGTGTATAGCAAGCCCAGGGCATGTGGAAGGAGGAGACATGCATTAATTATAGGGGTTAATCAAGCGACCCTCAAGTGGTATTAGCCCTAGATCAGTCAGCATTTAAACAGCTAACCTAGCAAGTACAGTATATTAATGAAATTGTATTTCACAGACTGATGTACATTTGAGAAGGAGATAAATGAACAATTTCACAACAAAATGGAATATCTACATTTCTGTATTTTTACATATTTTGGAAAATTATTATTCTCTGATGCACAAGGTTGTCTATGGCAAAACCTTTTATTTGAAAAAACACTATAACTTTCTTTTAGAAGCTTTAACTGTCCATGTTTTAGGCAAACATAGGTCACATAGCAGCTGCAAGTTCAAGCAAAAGGCAACATGTCATGAAAAAAACAATCACATTGCTCCATCAGTCACACATTCAGTAAAGGAAAACTACCCTCTTTGCAAAACAGCAGCTGCTGTGCGTGACCTACATGTGTTTGGTGGATTTTTAGAGAATGTTGAAGAACTGGTTTTGCTGCAGGTGGGAGTCATGATGAATTTACGTACAGAATTATTTTAAAAAGAAAATTAAGAAGAGAAATAATGTAATAACATTTAAACCTTTGGTTCTGTCCGCTTCATGAACCTAAGGGGACGACTCTCTGCCAGTTGATGCCCAAATGGACATCATGTACTGAAATGAACAGACGAGGAGGCTAACAATGCTGTAAAAGGAAATTCTTTGTATTGTTTGCAAGATTTCTCAGGATCTGCAACAAGCTTTCGATTTAAAACGGTTTTGTGTCTAACACAAATACTTTTTTTTCCCTCTGGTCTAATTTGCTGCAACTACATTTTCTATAAAAATCACAATAAAAGCATAAGTTTGCTGTTTTTATGGTATGATACTAAATTTAATACAAACAAGCCAGAAACACAACTGTAGTTGGAGTTGTAGATTTTTCTACCTTTATAACCCAAACGGTTTTGACACAATGTTTTAGATTTGTTCTTTTTAACACCCTTATGACTCAAAGAAAACATTTATAAACCATCCTCTATCAGTTTGCAATACCTCTTGCTTCATTTGGCAAAACTCATTTTTCTCAGAACTGCAAAAATGGAGTTCTCTTATTTTGCTGTCAAACTGTACACATGGAAAACCTCTTTTGGAATTCCATCTAGCCACTAAAAAATATTTTGTAATGCCACATGGTTTGGTTAGTGCCCTGTCTGTCTTTTAAACAAATTCAATCGATATTCTCAGACATAGGTCATATATAGCATATATTGAAAAAATTCTGGCATACTACTCCTGTGCTTTTGGTGAACCTCTAGGCTTAGATTTCCCAGCATTTTTAAAGCAGAAAATGCGAATGCAATCTCTATGAGGTGTTTTAATAAGACATATTATAAGCACAGTGAGGGTATTCACAGATGAACATAGATGAGATTTTGCAGTTGGGGGTCTGGAGTTACAGTGTTCTTTCCAGGAGGTATCTGAAGTTGCACGGTGGTAAAGAATTGAAGTGGTAATATTGTCATCTCCTGTGGCTTCTTGGGGCAATCACCTTGGCCTGTAAAGGAAAAACCCAAATGCAAGGAATTAAATCAGGGTGGTCTGAATTGTTCATTTGTCGGCACAAAACTCCGGTCTGGAAATAGGTATATCCATCTACACTAAGGAGGTTGATTTTCATCGAAATGTAAAATGGTGATGCTTTCTGGTAACATGGTGATAATGATGGTGTAAAAATAAACTAACAGTATGCAAGGTACCAAAGAGCTGATGATCCATCTGAGGAAGTCTGCGCTTCTTCACCTAACATTCTGCCATTCTAATATTCTGTTAATTAGTATTCCTTAGTATCCCTCGCACATGGTATTGTTTTGACTGAACTAGGTTGTGTCAACACTGATATCAGCACCATACTGCATCACTGCAAATATAAAGACAATTATTCACTGCCTGGATGACAGTACAGATGGTCTTTTTCATCTGAGCATCTGCCCCTGAGGACAATCTGCATGTCCCTAATCAGAATGCTGTAATTACATACAAAGGTGCATTATGCTTATATCACTGTTAACTGGCAACTCTGTATTTTCTCAGTCTGAACTAATAGCTACCCCAGAGCATTTATGAGACTTGAAGAATTTGATTAAAAAATGGATGCCCATAGGAAACTAATGCTTGTTTGATCTATTTGTAGATATTGAAAATTCTAAGCACCTTTTTTCAGTGGAATAATTCTTTAATTAATGCTTCATTGATTTAATAGGATGCCACAGTAGTGCAGTGGGTAGCACTGTGGCCTTGCACCTCCAGGGTAGAGGGTTCGAGACCCACATTCAGGTCTGTGTGGGTGGAGACATGCATACTAGGTTAATTGGCATTTCCATATTGCCCATAGTGTGTGAGTGAGGATGTGCATATGTGCCCTGTGATGAATTGGCACCCCATCCAGGGTGTACCCCACTTATTGCCCCATGCCCCCTGGGATAGGCTCCAGGCTCCCTGCAACCCTGATTGATGAGCAGCATAGAGAATGAGTGAGAGTGAGTGAGAGAGTTATTATAAGAGTGGATGAAATATATAAGCCTTCCATAAACACATCCATATCCATAAACACACTTATAAAGCACAACTATTTTTGTTCTATGCTATGGGCACTACTATGTTGTGATCTAGCTAGAGCTCCTGAAAATGGACATTATTCACAATGAAACATTAATATAAAAAAAATTCCCAAAAATCTGCAAGCCCTAACGTAAATCTGCCCTTACAGCACGAATAAATCACAATAATTAACTTGAACCTACTGATTATTTAAATGTATATGTTGTTCTTATAAAATGTATTAGTTACAATACAAAGTTACAAAAGTAACTTTGGTTATTAATGCTTAGTTCAGCCTTTTTGGCCCTATGGGACATGCCTTATAATGCAGCTTAGAGAAAACAAAGCAAAAATGCTGAACAAATAAACACAATAACCAAAAAATTCACATTTCTTATGGTGCATTTCTCCACATTAATTATTGCATACTGTATTTGAATCATTGCTGCTGCTCTATTCTCTTGCAGCACCTCTAATAATTCTTATTATAGAATGTAAATAGTAAGTCAATTCACTCATAGATATGAAACAGATAAGTAGGAACATCCATTAAATTAACTATAATCCTCTTTAGACATGCTTGGCTTAGCAGCAGAGTCTGTACCTACGTAGACTGTGCTACAGTATACATGAGTTTACTTAGTACCTAAAGCAAGCTGCATATTTCAATACAGATAGTATAATTCACTTTCAAGACTAGTTAAAGTCTTAATCAGCAGGTAGTGAAGCAAGGCCATTGCCTCAGGACTGAGTTCATAAACAGGTGGAACGATAAATGAACAGATTGAGATTAGTGATTAGGTTGGATCAAATTTCTAAAATTAGCTTGCCAGAAACAGCAATTACATTTTGCAATAGCAAATCCTGGGCAGACATCTAAACTAGCTTCAAGCTTTGGGTCTATATGCTGTTACAGGTCTGACATTTCAATTAAGCATAGGCATGGGTTAGGGCACCGTGCCTCCATGCATACAGCATGGAGGCACGGTGGCTTAGTGGTTATCACTGACCTCTGTGGTCCAAGGTCAATTCCCGCCTTGGGGTCTGTATGCATGTTCTCCACGTGCATGGTGGGTTTCCTTCCGGGTACTTTGGTTTCCTCCGATAATCCACAGGTATACAGATTCGGCTAATTGATGTTCTCAAATTTCCCATAGCGTGTGAATGTTGACCCAAAGTCCTACTACAGTTGTGAAACTGTAAATGAATGGGAATGGTCACCATTGGCCTCCACAGTCGGTTGGACTACAGAGGTTCCTAGATGGAAGTGAATACTTCAAATGAAAATGAATACCAAGGTCAAAGTATCTGTTACTGTATATATTGATAAAATGCAGGGCAACAGTTCCAATGAAAGAAAAAGAAAAAGAAAGAAAAAATAGGAAACTACATGCACTCAGTTTGTGAAAATCTGGACTACAACATTTTAAAGTTGTAGAGTTTTACACTGCTTCAGATCCATGAATACGCTAAGCTGTATTTATAATTAATCATAGGGTTAAAGTGAGAGGTGAAGATATGTATAAATGCTTTTCTGTTAATTACATCCTGTGACAACACTTGGGTACCTTCCTCACGTCAGGGGCTTTTACTATGAGCAATAATTAAAACAAAGCAGTTGCAATCAAGGTCACAGCTAAAGATTTTCAATGTGCTATTCACAAACCGGATGCATGAATTAATTCAAGGCCCATGCCAATGGCATTACAGAAGAGTCATTTCAAATGCATAATAATGTACAAAGTGAAAAGAAAAACTATGTGCAAAGATATAATTATTTTTTGTGTTATTCTTTGCCTATTCCATTTCTTCTTCAAAAGAAAAATCGAAATGTGAATTTACAATATAATAGCAAGATCATATGCTACCCTTTTGAAGCAATATTCACTTTTTAGTCATTTTTAGATATTCAGATATGCCTCCTGTGTGCATGGACACACAAAAACAGTGTAAACAAGGGGGGCAACCAATTACTTACTGTTTGTCTTTTTTTCCATTTTTCTATTGGCTATTCTATTGGCTATTCTATAAACAAATAGAATCTTTCCTCATATTGCAAGAGATTCTTCCCCACCCAGTGCTCAGCTCAGTAAGGCTAGTGGATAGCTGTGACCTGATAAAGGCTGACCTAGTCTTCTTTAGCTGTTAGTTGGGTTTTTATACTTTTATACCACAATATTGAGGTTATGAATTTCTGGTGTTTTGGTGTTGGAATTAGTTTCCAAAAAGTTTGGGAAAACTCTAAAATAGGTTTCCAGCTGTTGAAAAGTTTGTGAGCTTTTGGGGAATTTTTTGTTTAAAAAAATACATCAAGGGTCTACAGGTTTTTTTTTTTTTTTTTTTAGAGACTTGTAATAGGCATTAAATTTGAAATTAGCTCATTTAGTGGAAAAAAGTGGAAAAATTCTCAGTTTAACCATTTATGTTCTATTGTGAATACAATTTTGACTCATGTGATTTGAAAGTGTTTTAGTTTTCATTTTATTCAAATTTAGTCCTAAATGTCCTAACTTTTCCAGAATTCGGGTTGTATGTGACCTTTAAGGCTAGATATACAGTTTACTTATCTGAGAGATGACACAATTCATCAATTTTATACATAAAATAGGAAAGTATTGTACTGTATACAGTATGTAGACTACGTATGTCACCCAGACTCGGGTGAATG
>JAQMYL010000023.1:35182461-35204672 GCA_030014365.1 Clarias pachynema | reverse complement strand
AGGAATAGCGCTCACCAGGATCCCCCGCTTCACTGGTGAGCCTTGGCTTTTGCTGGGCAGGCTGCGGCAAAGTGGCCCAGCTTCCCACAATAGAGGCACAGGCCCCTGGTCAGACACAGTTGTTTCTCCTACCTGCATGGGTTCAGGATCTGGCAGGTCAACGGTCGCCGAGGAAGAGTGGGAATCCTCCACCCTGCTAGAGGAGTGGACCATCCGCGGAGACGAGCCTCGATGCGGAGTGCCAGGTCGTGCCAGGTCATGCCAGGTCATGCCAGGTCGATGAGGTCTTCCAGGTCGCGGGCAAGTTGTGAGTGGCCAGTTCGTCCTGTATGTCCTCCTCGAGCCCGGCCCGGAACATTGCCCGGCAGGCTGCCTCATTCCAGTCACAGGAGGCTGCCAAGGTCTTGAACTGGATGGCAAACTCCGTGACTGAACGACCTGCCTGACGAAGCCGCGCGAGCTTGTCTGCTGCCTCCTGTCCTCTGACAGACCGGTCAAAGAGCCTCATCATCTCCTGCCGAAGCTCGTTAAATGAGTCACAACAGGGAGCTCTGGACTCCCAGACCGATGTTCCTCATTCATGTGCTTTGCCCGTAAGGAGAGTCAAGACAAATGCCACCCTTATCTCTTCTGCCGCGAACGTGCGTGGCTGGAGTGCGAACACTACTGAGCATTGTGTCAGGAAGGCTCGACAGGAGTTGGGGTCCCCGTCATAGGGAGGTTTAACAATCCAGGGGTTTAACAAGGGGATGCGTTGAGTGCTGTGAGTTGCAGGGTGGGATGTTGCACTGGGTGTTCTTGTGCCTTTCTTGTCTTTCTGGTGACTTTTTTATTGATTCGTGCTGCATTGGCATGGGTGAGCACTGGGTGCCCATAATCCTGTCACCAGTTGTGTAGTTGGTGATCAGATTTGTTCAGAGTTTGTTAAGAACTGTAAAATGCATTATCAAAACCTGAAGGAATAGTGGTGAACCATCATTGTCGAGGAAGAAATGTGATTTTATTTTAAATTGATTGATCTTGATCAGAGATCACTTTTAATTAAATCAAATAATAAATAAACAACAGTAGAACACCTGTTAATATCTTGTTATCCTTTTCCATGAAAGGATTTTATTTTCCCTGATGGCATGGACATATTCCAAGATGACAATGCCAGGATTTGTTGCGATTAAATTTTGAAAGAGTGGTTCAGGGAGCATGAGACATCATTTTCACATGTGTTTTGGCCAACACAGACATTAACCCCATTGAGAATCTTTGGGATGTGACAGAGAAGGCTTTACACAGCAATCAGAATCTTTCATCATCAATATAAGATCTTAGACAGAAATTAATGTGACCCTAGATGGAAATAAAAATTGTGATATTTGCATAAGCTTATTAAAATGCAATGGCCTTATTCAAAGTGAAAGGTGGTCCAATGACATATAAGAGTGTGTGAGGTCAGGCACTGTATGTAAATAATTTTTGTGCAATATCTTTGCACAAAACATTGAGGTAAATTTGCATCTGATGGGTGGCATGGTGGCTTAGTGGTTTGCACTGTCGCGTTGCACCTCCAGGGTCTGGGTTTAATTCCCGCCTCGGGGTCTGTTTGCATGGAGTTTGCATGTTCTCCCCAATGTTTGGTGGGTTTCTTCTCACAGTCCAAAGACATGCAGATTAGATAAATTGTCGCTTCCCAAATTGTCTGTTGTGTGCAAATGAGCATGTGAGAGTGTGTATGTATGTGCCCTGCGATGGATTGGTACCCCATCCAGGGTTTACCCCAACATTGTGCTCTAAGAATAGGATCCTGGAATAGGATCTAGGCCATCCGCAACCCTTTGTAAAGGATAAAGCTGTATAGACAATTTGACAATGATGACGCATCTGAAGAGTTTTACTGCAAAATGAGGTTAATGTTCAAGTTAATTTTTATTATATCCAAGGGAATTTTGTTTGCAGCCATGCATCACATAAACTTACAGAAAATTAATAAATACACAATCTACAATAAATACAAGAAAAACAAACAGGAAAAATAGCAATAATAATATTTTAATTAAAAAAATAGAATAGCAAAGAAATAGGATCAAACCCTCAAACTATTCACAAATACAACTTCTGTATTACTAAATCCTGTAATAAAGGCTAGGGACAGAGTACAAAGGACATGTAAAATGGACGATCTGGACAATTGCTGATCTTCAAAACCTTCTTAATAACTCTTTTAAGTTAGATATCCTGAGGCTGAGCAAACTTTCCCCCGGGTCACTTTAAAATACTGATAAAACATAAAGAGTCATAAGGATTTTAAATACCTTAAAAGAATTCATCTTTCTTAATTGCTTTGATGTTTTGCAAATAATTAGACTCATCTGTATTAGACTCAAAGCAGAGCCTATTGTCAATTCCAGTACAGTGCTTTTGTCTGCTCTTAGACTATGAGGTTGTTATAATTAGGTTTGTACATCATCAATAAGATCGTAATTGTACATTTACAGTATAATTAAAAGTCTGCCTAGAAAACTATTTAAAAAAGACGGAATGCATGAAGCCAAGTGAAATGTAACCCACACCTAAATCCTGATTTAAAATGCAGAGATAAACAAGATTTTAATAAAAGGCATGTGAAATAAATATAATTGTTGTTAATTTTTGCCAATAAAGGTTTAAAATAAATTCAAGATATTCTTTTGGTTTGTGTATATAGGCTGGGTGGGCTCATGGGGTGGAGTGGGCTGGGCTGGAGTGGGCTCATGGGGTGGAGTGGGTTGTTGCAAGAGGGGCTCAGCTCTTCCTAGATATAAGCAGGGGCTCCAAGGAAAACAATTGGGAACAGACACACAATGACAGAATTGTCCGAACATTTTAAACCATATCTGTTGTTGTAAGCACTTCTAAAATCATAAATATACAGGATAAACAAGATGGGTGACAGAACGCATCCCTGTGGTTAACCTTAAATTTGTGGCATCAGTTTTGTGACAGCCCTTTTCTATTCCAATATGATCATGCCCCATGCACAAAGCAAGGATTATAAAGACATGCTTTGGTGAGTTCGGTGTGGAAGAACTTGACTGGCCTGCACACAGAGCCCTGACCTCAACCCCATCGAGCACCTTTGGGATGAACTGAAATGGAGATTGCAAGCCAGGCCTTCTCGTCCAACATCAGTACCTGACCTCGTATATGCTCTACAGAATGAATGGGCATGAATTCCCACAGGAACCCTCTTGAAGAAGAGTGGATGCTGTTATAGCTGCAAAAGGGGGATTGACTCCATATTGAAGTAAATGTAATGTATTTGGATACAATGTCTTTGCAGGTTTGGCCAGGAGTGAATACTTTTGTCCATGGAGTGTACACTTGTCTTACACTTCTTATAAACATTGTCTTTGAAATGTCTCTCATCTGGCGCGAAACCCTTGTGCATAAATGCATAAAATGGCATCAGTGAGGTGCATCGGTGTCAGCTAAACGTAGATTTTTTTGTCCATGGAGTGTACACTTGTCTTACACTTCTTATAAACATTTACAAAACAAGGAGAACTTATATTAATAGCAGAGGTTGCTGTGTCCATTTTTAACATGCTCTCAATTTTATCACAAAAAAAAAGTTTTTTTTTCAATTATTATTGATTTGTAAACCTTTTACTAAAATAAGATTTCACAAATTGAATAAGAATACTTTGTGCATGTTTTCTTCGACTTACGAGGGTTTTAAATGGCAAAATATTATAATGAAATTGTTTCGGGTTATGGTGGCACAGTGGCTTAATATTTACTGTAACAGTGTCTCCTCACGCCACCAGGTGTGGAGGGGTTGAAATCTTGCCTTCAGTCTGTGTGTACTTGGAGCTTACATGTGGTTTCCAAATAGCTCACAGTCTATGATTAGAGGTGTGTATGTATGTAGGGATTTTACAGTGATTGCTTAGGTTACATTGTTTTTTACATATGTCCAATATTTCTGGTGCTTAATAAAGAAACCACTATTGGAGACCAGTTATACAGGAAGATGGTAAATCTGAATATAAGAATTTTAGTATTATAATAGTAGCAGGAACAGGTTGTTTCACCCTACAGCAGTTTCACTCAGTGGTTGCTTTAGATAAGAGTACTTTTCCTCTTTTAGATTCTGTTGAGCCTTCCCTAACCCAACATGTTGAAAAGCGACATGTTTTTCATTTCCCCAGTGGTCTTTTGTTTTGAAGTAGTTTAGACTGTTACCCAGTCTATAATAAAATATTATTAAGTCAATTTAACATCTTCAGATTTTAGAGTACTTTATAATGAATCAATTTTAAACCTAGCTCAAGGCCTCTGCCATTATGCCTTGCACAACAGATGCTGCAAAATTTTTCATTATACTGTAAGTCAGCTTTTGTCTGCTTCCGTTCTTGGGATAGCACTTAATAAACATTTCCATCAAACTATTCATTAGAGGTCTATCTGTTTTAATTCCTCTGGTATAGTTTATCTCTCTTTAGGTAGTCAAGAGAGAACATCCAAGCCTCCAGCCTCTAAATCTCTCACTTTTAATTATCTAGGAGGTTATCATGGCTGCTCATCAGTGCAATATTATTTAATAATTGAGCAGATAAATGTTGTCTCTAGTACAGTACTGTCATCTTGGGTAATGATGTCCTACTGAATACACTCATTCCTAGCAGGAGCTCCCAATGCCTACTGTCTTTCGAAGGTGTGACACCACCTGGGTATGTTATATTGTTGTTCCCAAAGAAACATTTCATGTAAGGACTAAATCTCACAGACAGTTCACACAGAATATTAGGTAGTGACAACTTTTCAACACAACTGTATTTAGAGAAAACACTTCTATTACGGTCAGTACCAATAAATAATAATGATACAAGAAAGGTTTCTGGCTATCGTAAGTCTAGGTCCATCCATAATATCATGCATAATTGTTCATCCCAATTATGATTTAAAAAAAAAACACCTGACAAATGCACAAGCCTTTTTAATAGATTAAAAAGCAATATACTATATTGTTTATCTTGAGAGATCCTTATAATGAAAAGTTTATATCCATCATTCATTTAGTTCATCCTAATCCAGCTGAAAAGAAATATTTTCAGACAACCATCTTGACCTGAAAAATGCACAAGTCTATCTAATGGAAAATAAATGAAACATGTCGTTTGTCTTTGAAATGTCTCTCATCTGGCGGGAAACCCTTGTGCATAAATGCATAAAATGGCATCAGTGAGGTGCATCGGTGTCAGCTAAACGTAGATTTTTCACATTCGCTGACATTTTGTTCAGTGCTCAACATCAGTAGCAGCTTGTTCTCACTGACTGCTTCAGGGGCTGAATATAGGAAATAAAAATGTGTATAACATTTATAATGGTTGCTTCATCTCCTTTTGCTGGCTGAATAACAATCTGCATGCTACCATGCAAAATAGTGTAGTCTTACTATCGTACACTAGTCTGGGATGTAGTCTTTCAGTCGTCACTGAAGTTGTAGAACAAAGCAGGAAAACCAGACACCTGTCATCAACGAGAGCCCAATGGGGAGTGTGGACAGCTTCTGGTACCTTAGCACAGGACCTGTCATGGTCCTGTCTCAGCAACACCATTGTGGTAAAAGGTCCGACAGCATCTCTACCACCTTAGATTCCTGAGAGACTTCAGACTACCATCCAAGGAGGGTACTTAGGAACTTTTACTCTTGCACCATAGAAAGCATCCTTATGGGAAACATCACAACCTGGTTTAGGAACAGCACTATGCAGGACAGACGAGCCCTAAAGAGGGTGGTTCGATCAGCTGAGTGCATCATCTGCACTGAGCTCCCTGACCTGCACTCAATCTACAGCAAGCAATGCTGGACCAAGGCCAGGAAGATAGTGAAAGATCTCAGCCACCCCAGCAATGGACTGTTCTTACTGATCGGTGTCGAAAGCACTTCTGCTCGCTGAAAGTCAACGCAGAGAGACTGAGGAGAAGCTTCTTCCCACAGACTATCCGGGCACTCAACCAGAACATCACATAGGACTTAGTGATTGGGCTTGTGTTGTTCCCTTCACACCCTTGTTGGAGCACACCACCACCAAGCAAACTGCACATTTGCTCATGACACATGTTGCACATGTTGCTGGCTCTTATTTACACATCCAATCGAGGGTGTACCCCCCTCATGGCCTAAGTCTCGTGAGATAGACTCCAGGTCTCCATGACCCTATTAATAAGTGAGAGTGAGTAAATCTCAGTATGTGGATGCTGCTAAGATACACAGATATAGAATCAGCAGTAGCAGCAATCTATCATATAATGTAGTCAAGTCAAGTAGGCTTTTATTGTCATTTCAACCATATACAGGTCAGTACACAGTGAATTGAAACGGCATATGTTCTGTATGCTATAAAGTCTGCTACAGAATTCGATAAATAAGATTGTATTGTTATTACAGTACTTCATATAGTTTGACATGTAAGAAACCTAAAGTTTTCTTATTGCACAGTGGGTAGAATGACTTAGATTATTGGCAACTGGTGGGTATTTGAGAATTACAGTATAATCCTTTGATTATAACCTCATGGCTGGTCATCATTGAATGGATATGACTGCATAAAACTCTCTGTGTAGAATAATGGCCTGATTTAACTGGAAACAAGCACAAATGTGTGGTAATCTGAAAAAAAAAAAAAACAGATGTGAAAGTGGCTGAATTCTAAAAAAAAAACTAATAATAATAATACTGTACATGGATGCATTAGGAAAATTGCACCTGGCTATTTGTCTGCAACAATCAAGCTGTGTTGCTTAAAACAGCCAGTCTAGCTTTGGTACGTAAGTTAGATTTTATTATTTTTTTTACACAGTTTTCATGTTTTGATCAAGTTTTTTACAATTAGGAATTATAGTGGCTTAGTGGTTAGCACTGACACCTTGCACCTCTGGGGTCCGGGTTCGATTCCCACCTCGAGGTCTGCATGAACAGGATTTGCATGTTCTCCCCGTGTTTGGTGGGCTGCCTCCGGGTACTCTACCAGATTACACTAATTGCCATTCCCAAATTGCCCTTAGTGTGTGAGTGAGCATGTGAGATTCCCTATCTCTCCTGGGATAGGCTCCAGGCCCTGTCACCGCGTATACCGGATAAAGCGGTATAGATTTTTTTTTTTTAGTCTAATCAGGTAACTCTTACTGCTGTGATGTCAACATGGGACTACAGTTCACAGTGATTATGGATATTCTCATGTCCACATTTGTGCAGCTAGTGATTGCACACATCTGGACCCAATTATGTACACGCTTGTACCAGATAAGCCCCCTCACTGGGCTTTGAGTATATGCTCTGTTTTGTTCTACCAGTCGATACCATGATTTGGTTATTGATTGTCGTTCTGGTTTCTGCTCTGCTTTCTGGTTTTCCTGACTTGCTTTTGCCTGCCCTAGTCCATGTTGATTGTTGATTGCCTGACCCTAGCCTGCTAGATCTTAGGTCTGGTTAATTTATTTGTCATGATTACTATGTTCAATAAAACACTGTACCCTGCACTTTTGTCTGTACCGGCAGAGCTGACAAATGGAAGTTTCTGCCTTTTCTCCTTTGGGGGTTCTTCACTTATAGATAAGGGCCTATTACATATGCAAAATTCACTTTTTTTTTATTTATTTATTTTTAACAAAAAATGTGAAAAAAAAATCCCTTTCTCATTTTATATTGGCCTGGGTAAAAAACAAGCCAATAGATTTCCCTCCCTAATTTGACCTCATATAAGAATATCTCTTGCTTGTCACTCAGCTCTGCCCAGGTCTCCTGGTATTATAATACTTGGCAGTAGCTTATTTGCATAGACACTGAAATTGCACATTTAGAACAGTAGTGTAACAGAGGGAGTTTGGGGAATGAAAAAATGCATTATCTGAATGCTATTTCAGCTCTAAGCTCTGTAACTTTGAAGAAATAGCAACATATGGGACATTTAAAATGGAAATGGTAATGTTGTTTGAGATATGTGCAACAATTTTTACATTTTAGAAAATATTCTTCCATCGTCCCACACACAATCTTTAAAATAGTTTAAAATGTGTTGCATCAACAAATGCTGAATAGAATTATAATCCTCAGCTTAATTCAAAGCTGCGTTAACATGTTCCCTGATTGCTAAAGTTCAAGAAACAATATCATACTCTAATCTGTTCAATTTACATAATTTCTTCACCTTTCTGTTCAGTTTTGTGTCCAAGATCTCTGCTATATCAGCACAATCCTCTTCACTCATCACTTCATAGAGGTGAACGCAACATCGGAGGCAAGTTCTGAAATTGCTTACAGGGGTGGAACACACAGCCAGATACGAGATGGAAAAATGGGGTTTACTTAAATTGTAATTTTTTTAAATGTGTTTTCTATTTGTCTTTTTGTGAAGCAGATGAATTGTGATCAGTTACCAGTTACAAGTTTATTTATATATATATATATATATATTTATTTATTTATTTTATTTATTTATTTTTTTGAGAAATCCAAAGTTTTCATAGCATCCTAGTAGATTTCAATAATGACTTCAGGCTTGTGGATCTTTGGTGCTCATAGACATCTGTGCTATTTGCATTTAAAGTGCCCTGCCCCTCAGGCTGTTTGCAAGAAACATTGGTACAAGACATTTGTGGACATGGGGTTCATCCAACAGAATTTAATTGGATAATAAAAAGTTATATTACATAAAGTAAATTAGGAATTCTAATGCTATTAGCATGCTAATTAAAGGAGGTAAAGGAGGATGAAATCTTTCTGGTTAAAGGATTTTTACATTTTTACCATATAGTATATAAAATGTGCATTTAAAAAGCCCCTGTTATACATTTAGACCAGGACCTTGTAGTTACATGCTGGAGCTTATATGATTGACAAAAAGTCAAACAGAGCAGAAAAGTGAGCTTGAACACTTTAAGCACATTATATGGTTAAGTTCTTTGCAGGTCTTAGGAAATTATTTAACTTTGATGCGTTATTCAGAATGAGGCTGTGACTGTATATACTCACTGGCAGAGGGAATGTTTATGTAGATATCAGGGTTGGCAGATTGGACAGACCGATTCCAGTTGAATCACTGTTTAAAAACCTTCCTAGCTGACTACAGATTAACTCATATAAGCTGTGGCTATATTAAATTTTAACTAAATTATACGTATCAATCAATCGTTTATTGTTGCATTTTTTTTGTTTGTTTGCTTGCAAATTTAGAAACACAACAGTAAATCAGAAAATGCAATAACCAATAATTAAATAAATAAAAAGCGTTCACTCAACATCTCATGCTCATTGCCCATGCTCATGCTCAACTACTCTATTCTGATTCACAAGGACAGTGTAATATAATATCTTGTGAGTCATAACTCATTTGAATGATTGCATAAAAAGAGCTAGTCTCCGTGGTTTGACAAGGGGGCAAAATAAAGTAATAAACACAGGGCCAACAAGATGTAGAACAGAAGTGAAAGTAGCTCTTGCTCCATCATTCCATCAAATCCTGATAATGCTACAGTCATCCATAGCCGCTAGTCCTATGGAGCAAATTGGTCGTATTTTTATAGGGGAAGGGTAGCATATTTTCCACTCACCCATCAATTGTAATGAAATTAGCCAATGATTAGCATCTGTTAGCTGATCCTGGTGAAGGGGGCAAATAGCTCTTCCCTTGGGGTTATACCATTCCCTAGTGGTGTATGGGCAACTGTTATGGTGCCACCTAGTAGTGTATAAACAGCAGTTTAAATACAGTAGATGCAATCAACTTGGAGGAATCATGTGTAGCCACTAGTCCTAGGGAGCAAATTGGTTGTACTCTTATAGGGAAGGGGTAGTATATTTTCCACTCTCAAATCAACTGTAGTGATTTGAAAACTAGCCAATGATTGTAACTACAGTAGCATCTGTAAGCTGATTCAGGTGAAGGGGGCAGATAGCTCTTCATTTGGGGTTATGCCACCCCCTAGTGGTGTATGAACAGCTGTTATAGTGCCATCTAATGGTGGCACCATGTACCTTCAGGGTCGAGGATTCAATTCCTGCCTCCAGCGGGTTTCCTCTGGGTGCTCCGGTTTCCTCACATAGTCCAAGGACAAATTAGGCTAATTGGCATTTCCAAATTGCCCGTAGTGTAATTTATTACAGTGTGCTTGCGTACCCTGTGATAGACAGGCACACTTTCTAAGGTGTACCCTGCCTTACGTAAGGTGTACCAATATATATATATTGTATTTTACATGTTATCCAAATAATAAATAGATACTGTAAATGATAAATGCTGATAAATGAACACATTCATATCTGAAGATTATTCATTTATTCCTAATCAAATAAGTTTAACAACCTATAACCAAACACACAAAGATTTAAACTGACAGTATCTACATTTTAAATACCATGGAGAAGACTGGAGGAGACAGCATCATAACCAGAGTTAGTGCTTAAGTTGAAGACCAAATGAATTAAATTAGTTATTAATTTATTCTTTAAATTAAAGTGAGCTAAGCGTAGCAGATATTTTCCTCTGTAATATTATCTGTTAAACCGTTTTATTCATAACAGAGCATATCAGATTAATCAAACAACGGCATGAGTTTATTAATTAAACAAATCAATAAGAGAATGGGAAGCATGACAAAATAGGTTATATCTCATGCATATGTAACAATTACATGACCTTCATTTAGTAGCTTTGTGGCAAATTTTGCACACAAAATGTTGTGTTTAAGCTATTAAATCTGCAGTATAATGAGGATGGAGATCATATTGTTAAGTTGAACACGGTTTTTAGCAATTCATAGGACTATTTACGTAATAATAAATAACAATATACAAAATGCATCCATTGTAGGCTTTGAAAATACAGTTGCCTTTTAATTGCCTTTATCTAACATTGTTCTAAAGCAGATAAAGAGTGCATTTACTCCATTGGGATGAAGAGTACATGACCTGGTCTCAGGCACGAGCCAAATTGCAAGAGCTGTTAATGAAAATGCAACTGCACAGAGGATGAAAGAGCATAATGGAGCTTAGAAGTGTGGGCTTGGAAACAGATCTCCATCTTTTATTGACTGCGTCCTATTATATGTGGTTGAAGCCCAGAGCTGCAGAGATTGTTGGTAGTCATCCACTGGAGCATTCTGGAGATTAAAGTGTGATACAGGAGCGTGGACTAGCAACAACAGTAAATATGTTATAGACCACTATAGATATTGACTGAAATGAATGATGTGTAAGCCATAAGCTTGACATCAGTGATTCAGTAGTGGCACAAGCTGATGAGAGTTTGAGTGTACAGTATATCCGCACTGCGCATGTAGCTTGTATGTAAAAGAGCTGACCCACAGGCTTACAAAGCAGGTCTGGCTGGTTCTAATGACATTTTCAGAGGCTTTTATAATCAGCACAAACTTGTATCACATATGTATAAATCTGCAAACTCAGCAGGTGCCTTATTATGTGCATATCCATAATTCCAATTTTGACTAAGTGCTTTTGCAGACACGTGAGTAAGATGAGGTACCAGGAAAAGTACCATTAGGCTACAATGTATTTCTATTGATAATTATGTTCAGGATGGATTTATGAGCCTAAAAAAGAAGGATTACAAACATATTCCAAAGAAAAACAGGCGTGTGAAAATGATTGAAGAAGGATATTAATGTGCATTTTTCCCTATGTACATAGGGTTTAAAATCCCTTGTTCCACACACCAAGTATAACCCTTGATTTGTGAGTAAGCCTTGTGTTAGAAACAAGTTAGCACTGTAGCTCACATTATCTATAGACAAAACAAAGATGGTTTGAGAGCAATTTGGAACGACATTGAAGCAATTACTAAGGAGACAAAGACTTAAGATGACATAACATTATCAGATGTGTTTTCTTGCAAAAAGTGACTTTTAATGACTGGTTTTGAATTTGGGATTTGGCACTGACATTAGGTAAGTATCATCCGTTTTGCCACCCAGAAGTGGGCGGGACCATGGAGGACAGATGTTCAGGTGCAAGTCTATTGAATATTAAGGAATGCTGTGTGGGTATCTCTTTTTAACTTAATTTTTTATTTCATAGCCTGAATATATTTATTGTTAAGTATCCTGAGTGACACAATGGAAAAATGTGTTCTGTAGAATTATACTTTTAGTATGGTTTAGTTTTATCATCAGGATTTAAGCTTCAAATATTTGATTGAGGTGAACGTATTTCAGGAGCACAGTGTGATATTCATATCATTAAATGACATCATAATTATGAAGTAAAAG
This sequence comes from Clarias pachynema, assembly GCA_030014365.1. Taxonomy (NCBI): domain Eukaryota; kingdom Metazoa; phylum Chordata; class Actinopteri; order Siluriformes; family Clariidae; genus Clarias; species Clarias pachynema. Next base: position 35,192,411 of record JAQMYL010000023.1, on the reverse strand, counting down.
TGAAATTCCAAAGTAAAATATCCAACACAGCATGGTCAAAAGGACAGAACGATCACTGTATGAATGAATGCATGTAATAAGCCATCTGTAGAATCATGTAGATTTATACACAGATAATACAAAAAATAGGTTTTTACCATTTGGCACCATCTGCTGCAGGTTTTATGATGCACAGATACAGTAATCATTAAGTGATTGCCTCCTCAACACATTAGGCAGTAAACTACTGTACAGCATTTAGTATTTAGCATTTAGTGACTTCTCTACCTTTGCATTGTGTTGGTAGAGATGGGTTTCATAAACCACACATTTGGCTACAGTGTGGTCCATGTCAGAGGCTTTGTGCCAAACCACAAAGGATGCTCTGTGTGCCAGAGCAGGGCAAGACTATACCTCCAGGACATGATTCATAGGACAGGGCAGGAAAACATGGTATCATTTCTGAAATTACGTTTTAGTCAGTTTTCACCATGCAACTAAAAGACTGAAACTTAATAACATCATATCCATGGCTACTGAGCACACTGACTGGGTATTGCTTGGAATTTCACTACTGATCACTGAAGGAAGGAAGGAATAAATAAATAAAGTAAAGGTTTGCCCCGCAGAGATGTGATACGCAAGCCAAGTGGCTACACTCTAGATGTGCAGGTGTTACTAAAGAAACAGGAAATACACTCTTTGCAATGTGAAATACAACGACGTTTTTTTGAAACCTTTCATGCCTAAATGATTTACCCACAGATCTAAATTCTTTGATATTTCCATGAATTTGTTTGATTCTTTATTTATAGTATTTATGATAAAAAGTCAATTAAATTTTATTTATATAGCGCTTTTAACAATGGTCATTGTCTCAAAGCAGATTGTCCATGAGTAAAAACAAACAAACAAATAAAAAATGCTAAAACAGTATGCTTGAAGTAATATATAGAGGTTATTTATAAACATTAAAAAAATTACATATTTGGATTGATGCATGACACAAGGAGGTAAAAGTCTATAAAGTCTATATAGCTTTTATAGCCTTTTAGCTTTTTATAGCTTTTTAATATGTATAGATATAATATATAACTTTCTATAATACTCAAGTGACCAATTGTGGTGTGGCCCACACATTGGGAAATGCTCACGCACTCTCACTTAATCCATACCGCTTTCCTGCATACAGGTCACAGGGGGCCTGGAGCCTATCCCAGGAGACTTGCACATTCACATCACACGCAAACTTACATAATTCTTTTGATTGTGTAAAGCTGCTTGAAGACAATGGCAATTGTTAAAAGTGCTATACAAATAAAATTGAATTGAATTGAACTTATTGCATGAGTTGGGGTATACCCTGGACATGATGCCAATCCATTACCGGGCACATACATTAGCACCATGAACAGGGTGCCAATCCATCACCGGGCACACACATACACCCTCTGATTCATTTACTATGGCCATTTTTGCAACTACAGTACAGTTAACCTTTGCACAGTGGAAGCTAACTGGAGTACCTAGAGGAAACCCACCCAGCATGAGGAGAACATGCAAACTCCATGGATACAAGGCTGAGGGGGGATGCAAACCCGAATCCTGGAGGTGCAAGGTGACAGTGCTAACTCGTAAGCCACCATGCCGCCTTGGAAAATGCTATCCTAAAATATTTTTTTCATCCATCTAGGAACCTCTGTAGTCCAACCAAGTGGCCAATGGTGACCATTGTAATTATTCCCATTTTGTACAACCGTTATAGGACCTCCAGTCAACATTCACACACTGTGGGCAATTTGGGAACACCAAGTAACCTAATTCGCATATCTTTGGAAGGAAACCCACCAAGCATGAGGAAAGCATGCAAACTCCACGCATACAGACAAGCAACAGTACTAACCACTAAGCCACTCTGCCACCTTGGGTAATGCTATGCTAAAATATTTTTAAATAGGCTACAATGGATTGTTCATTGGTGTGGACATGGTCATGGACATGTGGACATATGGACACAACTCCAAGAATAGAAACAGAATCTTCCACTAGATCTGAGAGACCTAAACATCTAGTTAATACAAATAATGTTTTATGTATTTATGCAATCTTCATGTTGGTGTGTGTCTAGATGTGGATACAGTAGATGCACCCCTTCTCTCTCTAAGAGCTGCCTACCTACTGGCCCGATGCAGACAGATATCAGATGAGCTGTCTCGCAGACAGCCTTTGCCCAGGGATTGGCAAATTTACAACGAGGCGTTTCAGCTTATTTAGAAGATCTTTGGCAGCGAGAAAGTCGTCTTTTAGTTTCTGTGCATTAGTACTGTATGTATGTATGTATGTATGTATGTACTGTATGTATTGCTGAGCGCATGTAATCTTTCAGACATATACTGCAAGATTACATGCGCTCATATATATATATATAAAGACAAAGTTGAATCGAATTATTATAAGTTTTTAAATTATTATTATTATTATTATTATTATTATTTTATTATTATTATTATTATTATTATTAACTGGTCTTTCATTTGTTTGCCTCTTATAGCCTCACTAATTTTGTATTGACTTAGCCTAGCAGAAAATCAAATTTGGTTCTTTTAAGGAACCTTCATGAATGCTAAAATATATGCATTCTTAAAAAGCAGCTCTAGAAATAGGAGACATTCCCCAGACATCTTTACTCAGCGACATGGTGTCAGAGCAAAGCTCTAATTTCTTACTGAGCAAACAGCATTTTCACCTGGCACAAACTATTTTCCTCCATGCCTTCAGGCGGAGGCATACGAGGTTACATAAATCCGTGCAAGGCTATAATACCTCACAATTACATGTTTTATAACACCTCCTGCCCTGCACTACTAAGCCTGAAACATGAATATCCATCAAATGTCTATAAAATGTGGGGAGAGAAAGAAAGTGACTGTTCTATTCCAAGACTAGTTCTTTAGCCTCACAGACATCTAACATCTTAAGCTTCTTTCCATGTCCAGCCCTTTTGTGCATTAACTACAAGAAAAACTAAAGTAAAAAGATTAGGCTAATATTGCATTATAAGTGTGGAGGAAGTGTCCAAGCTCCCTTGAGTTTTAAGAGGTTAAACAAAGCTTAAAAACCTTTAATAAAGTAGTGCTCAGAGGGGACAGAGGAAAAAAATCTTTCATAAAGAGGTGTAAGATAATCAGATAATCATCTAATCATCTCCCCCACCATCACCACCATCACCCAATACAACCGACATGTGTTCTCAGTCTGTCCACAAAGGAAGTGGGCAAACACAATAAGAATTTGTATACTTTGGCAGGAATGCAGTAAAACCCGTAAAGGGCGTAGTATTGTCTCCCTGGATGTGGAGCTGCTGTGTTGTTTTTGGACATGCTCAAAATAGGCCTGCTAAGGATATGGTCGAAGCGACCTACAGTAAGAACCCATTGTACTGACAACATAAACAAGTTAACGGCATAACTAACATGTCGTAGGAACAGCCTGGACGTACTGCAAACATGGCACAGATGGGGAAGAATGGATGGCCATCTGATTGAGTACCTATCATCCCTACTGTACATTGCTGCTACTGTTCGTCAATGGAGTTCTTATAACTCCCTCTCCAGGCTTGTGACAATGGGAGATCCATGCCACGTTCTAAAAGACTGCATTAAGTTCATATTATGTTGTTCCAGTGTTTACCACATTTATGGCATGGATGCAGCATGTTATCAGTGCATCTTTGTCAATTTCAGAGAATTTAGCATAAATACTGGATTCAGTTTCTCACACCATCAAAAGCACATGATGATGTATTTATTCCAACCCAATGAACTTCATGGTCTTTATCATAAGGCCCATACTAAGCCTACTCGATATGAAGACTCGACTGGAGAAATATATCATGGACTAGGTGCATAAACGTTGACCAAGAGGTCCTGGGTCCTTTGAGGATTAATGTAAATCATGTAATTTTGCAAAAAAAATAAAAAAATTCCTTTCCTCCTTGTGCCCCTGAGTGTGTACAATTTGGCACACTTCAAGAAGCCTAACTAATATAAACCTTGCTTGATCAGCTCCATATCATAGAAATTACACTGTCAAGTTTAAATAGCTTATGTATTTCACTTACACACAAATTGAATTAAACACACAGTCGATAAATATTAAAGGCATTACCTTAAGAAATGTTAAATAAGAAAATAAAGACAAAGAAGCAAGCGAACATAAATCAATAAATGAAGATAAATAAGTGTAGTCAGTAAGATAAATTAGAATGCAGTCGTAAAAGGAGGACGAATTGCAATGACTCAGGAAGTGTATAAGGCTGATTTGTATTTCTTCGTGCACTCCCCTAACGTACACATAACTCTAGGAGGCACCGCTGCATAACCCGCAGCAGAATTAACACAGTAAAAAGGGCCAAAACCAACATGCATCGCTCTTAATATAATGCATTGGAGATAACATGGTTCTAGGGGGAAAAAATCGTGACTAATTTTAAACCGTGTGAGCACAAGCCTGAAGTGGTTTAACCTTCCTGTATTCAGCAGGATTGGGGTCTCTTGCATTGAACTAGTGTTTAAATCCACAAATCTATCAAGAAAAACTTTCAGAGCATGAGCTCGTCTATAGAAGATGGAATGTTTTAAGTAGCTATAAGGGTAGAAATTAAATTATTCACACTGTGTTGTTTAGGATTTAAGCGTTTACACTTCAGAACATTATTAATCTGATTTAACGACTATTAATCTAAATTTATAATTTAAACCAATTGCAACATTTTATCAGACTGTTTCTGTGCACATAATTAAACAGCACTCTGCCATCCAGACGGCTTTTGCCTGACACATACGTACAGTAGCAGTGAAGATCCTGACAATGGGTAATGAACATATTAGGGGCTTGCACTATTACATTTAGGCATTTTCTACACAAATATGCAGTAACACAGAAGCATATAATTAGTACATAAATCCGTTCCAGTGGAGATTGCAGCTTCTTTTTATATTGTTTAACACTTTAATAGAGCCAGCACCAAGTGAATGATAAGTGACCGATCTGGTTTGTCTAAACCCGCAGTGAGATGTGCCATATCAAACCCAGTCCATTAGGCTTCTTATAGCATATGCTGCTTTACCTACGGCATCGGAAACGGAGCATTAACACATTCTGGTCGAGAGTCATTGAGACACTTAATTTAAAAAAATTATAATTGACACGCAGACATGCAGATTAGGCTAATAGGTGTTCCCAAATAGCCTGTAGTGTGTGTATAAGTGTGTGAATGTTTGTGCCCTGAGTTGGATTGGCACCTTTCCAGGGTGTACCCCACCTTAAGCCCAATGTGTCCTGGGATAGGCTCCAGGCTTCCCATGACCCTGTACAGGATAAATATCATGGGAAATGATTGAATGAATAAATAAAAACCAAAGTTGTATAACGCGCTTGGTGTTTTTTTTTTTTAGTTTTCCTTTGTGTTCAAGTCAAACCATTTTCTTTTAATCTCTTTTCTGTAACTTCATCCCAAATGTTGAACATTTTAAGGATAATATATATTTTCATTTGCCAATACATTATGACTTCCATTTCTAACTCTAGTTTTGCCTTTTGCTCATCACTGAGCTTTGCTTTTAGTGGAATTTAGTGGGTGTCACCAAGCATCTTGCAATTTATGGTCATTTGGCATACAGTACTATACACACGATTATGAAGAAAACCAGCGATTCCAAAACTTCCAAATCTAGTGAATTTTTTTTTTTTTTACACAAATAAAATCATAATGAATAGGTTATAGTAAAAACATTTGACTAAGTTTTCACTTCTTTAAACTTTAATATAGCATCAGGTGTTTCTTATATGATGAGTGAGTGAGTGAGTGAGTGAGTGAGTGAATTTCAGTGACAGCATATCACGGAAACTCACTCACTCACTCACCCACTCAATCATCATCTACAGTATACCGCTTCATTCTGTGTACAAGGTCACAGGGAGCCTGGAGCCTATAATAGCAGACCTTGGGCTTGAGGATAAGTGCCAATCCATCCCATGACACACTCACACACACACACACACACACATTCACATGCTCATTCACACACTATGGGCAATTTTGAAAACGTCAATTAGCCTGATCTGCATGTCTTTGGACTGCGGGAGGAAACCGGAGTACCTGGAGGAAACCCAACAAGCATGAGGAGAACATGCAAACTCCATGCACACAGACCCTGGACAAGGAAGATGACAGCGCTAACCACTTAGCCTCTGTGCCACCTCATCACTGAAACTTTGAATGTCAGTAAATAGTTTTGCAAAACTATTTTTATTTTTATTTTTTTTACCCCTTTAACTTTAGCATTATGAGCAATTAGTTATTTATTAATTGGGCTACTTATGTAAAACACTCTAAAAAGAACCATAACCTAATAATGATATTACTAAAGCAATCTATTAGAATTCATGTTATTGTATTAATTTTCCATACTGTATGCAGTGTCTAATAATCATTCAGGCTGTTCTATGAGCTAACTTAGGGGCGTGGATGTTTTTTTGTTTCATTTATACAGTAATAAGTATAAACTTCCAAAGGTATACTGGTTTTAAGGGACATTTTTTTCTTTCAATGATTTACTCTACTTCTGAACATTCAAACACTCATTCAACAAATCAGCCACTTTTATCAGAGCTACTCACATTGTAGGTATTTGTGTGATTTTTTTTTTTCTTATACCCAAGGCTGATTACAAGTCTTCACAGCCATACACACACTCAAAGCACACTTGTGATTAGAGCAGTGTAGTCCAATGCATCTTTTTCTTTGCGCATGGAAAACCTATTTTGTGTTATGCCTATAAAACGCTATTTGAGCATGCACCAGTTTGATGTAATGATCATTCAATGCAAGCCTACCATTTTTGTACTGAGTCTGTGAAAGAAACCATAAAGCACTCGAGGCTGAGCTCAGCTGCTTTTATTTATCCATGAGGTTCTGTATTTTATAATTATCTGCAGAATATGCGCAGTATCATTCTCCATCAAATAAATGCAGTGCAATATTTAGCAGGCCAGAATTATTCATTTTCAAATCGCTTCATCAAATATTAACAAAAACATTGTCGCACAGAAGAGATCGAGTAACTGTACACTCCTTCTGTACACTGCTCCCTGCTGCAGGAAAGGTTTGGTCCTTTGCCAGATGACTTCCTCTAACTCAGTGGTTCTCAATCCTGATCCTGGAAGACCGTCTGCCCTGCACATTTTAGTGTTTTTTTAGAGTTTTTTTTTTTTTTGCTCTATGACTCCTACTTCAAATCAGCAAATGCTGGTAATTACTGTAGGTGATTGGTTAAATCAGGTGTGCTGGGAGCTGAGGAAACACCATCATGTGCATGGCTGATCTCATTTAGTGGTTAGCACTGCGGCCACTCAAGTCCGGGGTTGAGGGTTTGATTCGCACCTTGGGACTGTGCGTGTGGAGTTTTCCATATTGTTCCTGTGCTGGGTGGGTTTCCTCCCAGTACTCCAGGCCTCCCACAACCCTATACAGGATAAACGGAATCCTTGGGTTCTGCATGAACAGTGTTGAGTAACACTCCTCTTGTGTGTCTGGTGACTTATTCTATTTCTATACCGCTTAATCTGCACAGGGTCGTGGGAGGCCTGGAGCCTATCCCAGGAGACTTCAGGCATGAGGCCGGGTACACCAGGGATACACATGCACATACTATGAGCAACTGTCCTGATCTGCATCTCAGTGGGACAAAAACTGGAGTGCTTGGAGAAAAACCCACTCATCACAGGAAGAACATGCAAACCCCACACACACAGACCCAAGGTGGGAATCTAACCCTCAACCCTGGAGGCCGGTGTGCTAACAACTATACCTCTGGTGGCACAGGTGACCTACTTCCTCTGCAGATGGTCAATGTGACTAAAGGTGTACTTCCAACCAGGCCAATATGTACTGATAATGTTGATTTGGAATAAAAACCTGCCTGCACTTCCAACGGTCTACTGGCTGGTTCTAATGGGCACACCTGCTCTAAATCCTCTCCTCCTCACAAGAGGACACACTCTAGAGCCATTACTAATCAAACAGAAACTGAAGAAATCCTGACAGGCATGCCTCATCATTCTTATTTTTTTGGACATCGTGACAGATTAATGCATGGTCAGAAGACAGAAGTTTTTAACCCCTGTATACTACAGGCCCTTGAAATTATCCCCCAGCTACCCCTACTCGTTCATTCACTGGCTTTCAAAAAGATTTATGATTATGTGCTTTCAAAAAGACTCTGGCAACCTCTGCCTGGACTTCTTAAGCAAGCCACTGGGTTATTCAGCTAGAACGAGAAATGATAAGTGGATGTGCTGGACTACACATGGTGCTGGGTTGATATGCAGGGATCATTTACTGAATGGAAGAGTCAACACGAATGCAATGAGCTCCAGTATGTTGTAGTGCAAAAGACACCCCCCAACACCACCACCACCCTTTTCCCCAAGATGGGAAACGTCACTTGAAATACAAATTAAATGACAAGAGATACGCATGTCTTCATTCCTTTTATTTATTTATTTTTATTATACAAATTGAAAAGTACATCCTGCTTTAGTCTTCCTTCACTGTCCTGACACATAACACTAAGCATAGGAAAGTAGCAGTAGAAATGGACAAATTACACACTACTGTACATTTATCACCAGTAATATGCTCAAATTGCGTACTTATGTACTACTATTCTAGACTGTTATTGACTACTAAGACTAATCAGTTTTTCTATTATGGTTAGTGTTTAAATTTTAAAAACCTCTTATGTAGCCTTCAAACCTACCGAATGACATGAATTGTGTAGCAAGACATTTTAGATTAAAGATAAGGCCAGATTTTTCAATTGCGAATGAGGGTCATGACAATAATCATGATAGTGGCAGAGACCTTAAGGTGTGTTTGGTAACATGCTTCACAGTTTGCTGCTGCTTTGTCACATGCACATGCATCAAGGATAATCCAGTCTCCTATACTTCTTCTCAGGCCATATCATACTGAGCTTCTTAAGGCACAGAAATGAAAAAAGAAAGAAAAAACTTTTTTGCATTGCTAAATATGCTTTGTTTTTAATTTTTTTTTCATAAAGTAAATTACAAAATAATGAAAAAAAAAAGTTTTTAAACTGTTAAAAGCAAGAACCTGCATGAGGTTAGAAATCCTGCCTTCTGAGTTATGATTATGGTTACAAGATTTCGGTTTCATCTATGATTGGTTAGAAACCTAATGGATAAAGGCAGGAGTTAAATACCAGTTGATAAAGGTAGGACTTAAATACCTGTTTTTAATCCAGTTTGACACAATGATTCTTAATTATTAAATCTCAGTGTCAAATCTAAACCACATTTATGGATAATTAAGTGAGTCCTAAATACAGTGGTAAAGGCGAAATTTCATTTTTGCATATAAAAGCAATTTACAGTAGAAGACCATTTTATAAACAAGCCATTTAGAAAAGTGAAAATTTTGAAAGTGTCTCTGTTTTCTTCTTGCTACATTCCTAGCTAACCATCTTGGGACCCGTGGTGCTATGTCTTCAGCTTTTTTTTTTTTTTTTGCTGATGCAAACAAGGTTTGAACAACTCCGGGACATACGTGCAACTTATCCAGCATTCGGTTCGGCTCGGTCCGTTCACTTGTATGCCGAAAATGCTTGTTACACCGAGACAAAATTTCTGTTCTTACGGCGAAAAATTTATGAGTTGGGGTGTTTGTATGCCGAGATACCACACTGTAAACCCTAATGCTCAAAGTAATTAAACATATTGAGTACTGTTAACTTAAAAAAAATACAATTAGTTCAAATGAATAGATCTTGATGAGTATATGATTGGTATTTATGAGTTTGTAGAAATGATACTTTTCAAGTTAGCTGAACAAATTTGATATTTTAAGTATCTGTAAGTACTTAAGTAACAGTAACTGTCACCTTAAA
>JAQMYL010000023.1:35148959-35173816 GCA_030014365.1 Clarias pachynema | reverse complement strand
TTGTACTTCAGTAAAAGTTCACTAAAGTAACAGTACTTTTTCTTAAGTACAAAATTTTATTACTCTTTCCACCTCTGATTCTGAGATGCAGTTAAATTAATGATCCACACTGGAATTTAGTTCATTCTTTTTATACCACCCTGTGTAACCTCTAGAGAGTTTTGTGAATGAAAATCCCAGAAGATCAGCAGTTTTAAAATATCTAAATCAGCCCATCTTTTACCAATAACCATTGCTTTAAAGATTGAACCACTAAATTAAAGATTCTATTTTTTTATGTGAGCTGATTGATTAATTACAGTAGATAACTGCACACATGTGCAAGTGTATACTTGTTTGTCATAAAGTGTCAAGATACTGTATCATACTTCAAATACACTAACCAGCAATACGTGCACACAAGCAGCACAATGCAAAAAGTTATGTTAATGTCAGGTAATGTTCGGTGAATGTTCATATCAAACATCAGACTGGACAAAAACAAAATATTTGAGAAACTGATGATTACCTTGAGTAAGGTTTACACACAATGGTACAAAAAAGCAAATAATGATCAGAGGTCAGAGCAGAACGACTGAGCTGACAGGAAGGCAGCAGTAACTAAAATAAGCAAGCTTTTCAACCATGGTGAACAGAAATCTTGATCTTGATGCTACATCAGCAGAATACAATCTCAGCTTCCACTCCTGAACAGGAATCTGAGGCTACATTAAGTGCTTTAACTTCATCTTCAGTTATTCATGTTGCATGATTTCCTGCACTGCTCTTCTGCCACACTTGGTAATTGATTGGATAATTGCATGAATAGAGAAGTTTCATGTGAATGAAGGTGTAAAACTAACAGACATTTACAGAATACTTCGAGTACAGTACGCTGATGGACTCTGAGCCGCAGTAAAACATTTGAATGGTGTAATCAGAACCCACTGCAGTCATTTGCTTGATCTCCCAGCAAGTGGAAGGCCTGATACTTGAAAATTGATGGATAATTTGTGACGAACTTGAATAAGAGATGCATTTGTCTGTGGGAACTGTATGGTACATGCAATCATTCACAAATACCATTTGCACAGTAAAAGAATTTGGCTGGGAGTTATTTTCACATCCCCTGTACAGTCCTGATCTCAGTTCAAGCCATTTTCACGTGTTTGGGCCATTAAAGGAGTTCCTGGGAGGCCAGCGTTTCAATCGTGAAGCAGACAGTCTGATCATGGCTCTGGCTTACTGAGAAAATGTTCTACCTTGATGGTATCCAAGCACTAGTAAAACACTGGGATAAGTGCATTAGCGTATCAGGGGATTATATAGAAAAATAAAGGAAGTTTCATAGCCGTGTTCTGTTATTCTGCACAGTCAAATGTCCTGGTTTGACATAAATGCCCCTAATATTTTTTTTAGCTTTTTAACAGTAATGAATGGGATTATTCTTTAATTGTGCTTTATAGCGCAAGGTCTCAGGCACAAAAACTATGAACATTCTGACTTAAGGATGAATAGGCAGGACCATTCATTATTATTATTATTTTTTATTTCTGTATTAATCCTAGTGAAGCAAACATGGTAACCAAAAGGACACTCATGTGTAATTGATTATAATGACTATGAAAGTACAGCCTGGGCTGGATGGATGGATGGAAGGAAGGAAGGAAGGAAGGAAGGAAGGAAGGAAATCTCAGCCCCAGCCATTACTTCATACTGTGTAATTTTACCACCTCTGGTGCTGCTACAGTTATTGGTTCCATAGAAGAACCTAAAAAATGGCAACAACAAATAAAATAATGTGGATGTCAAAAAAAACTAAATAATAAAAATAAAAATGAAATCAAGCCTTACTAAAGCTTAGCCCTGCTAGCTCATTCATCCCAGACATTCATGTACTATATGTATGAATATGTCTGCTGAGCTTCTCATCTCTGATTGCAGGATATACCCTACATTTGTCTGGAGTGTGGATTTTACTGTATGCCCAGTCTGATATGACAGAGCTCTTTGCCATCCAATGTGAAAAGGAAAGAAAGAAGGTGGGGAAAAAAATATATGCAAAGCTCAGCTCTGGATCTTCTCCAAATATAGCTCTTAGGAAATATCTCTTAGTCTTTTTTAATGAAGCCAGACACTGAAAGATTTATGCATGACTAAGATCACTAGACAGACCAACCTACATGATGAACTTGATAGAAGAAAAATAAGAACAGGAAACTGAGATTTATACTCACTTTTACTCACTCATCATCTATACCTCTTTCTTCTGCATATAGGGTCATGGTGGGCCTGGAGCCTATCCCAGGATACTTAGGGGATTCGGTGGGGTACACTCTGGATAAGGTGCCAATCCATCACAGGGCACACACACATACTGTACACACACTATGGGCAATTTGACCAATGCTTAGAGCCAGATTAGGGGCAGAAATCGAACCTGGACCCTGGTGGTGCTTTAACCACTATACATATATATATACCACTTTATGTTTGTTGTTATATACTACCCTAAAAAGTAACTGAAAAAACTCACATGTACAAGGGGCGTTCAAGTCAAACTGGGACTAAGTGTAGTATCCCTTAAATTCCTGGTTAAAAATTGTTTCCATAATAGTAGAACAGCGCTTGATCTGTACAATACAAGACTTTAGGTTACAACATGACAGTATTTGTGTTTTACTATGAACTCTGTCTTTCCTTACAAATTGGTGGCGGATCAACGAGCACTTAATTCAACAGACAATGAATTCAATCAGGTTATGCATGCACTTGGTTTTTGATACATCAGAGTTCCTGGAGGGTTAAAGTGCACATCTCATCTTTCATTAAGCAGAGAAAGCATTCACTTGTGCTGGACTCCGATCCTCCAAGACTGTAAGAGAGAGTTTGTTGAGGGTATATGAAACACAAATGAACACAAACTACACAGCCATGCATTGTTCCAACATGTTAGAAAAAATTAGTCAAGGCAAACCTGATATCAGTTGTATGACATGGCAGAACACTGATCACTACTTTGGGGCTCTTATGATGATCGATGGCAACATGACTTTTGTTAAGTACCAGCATATGTTCGCCCCAAAGCCTTGGTCAGAGATTAATCTTCCAACATGATAATTACCTCAAACATACATACAAAGGAGAGGGAGTTACAGGAAGAGGCTCAAGGAGATTTCATCAAATGTTAATGGTGTAAATGACATATTATTCATTCCTCTTCATACTATACTACATATGCAGCATGTGGACACCTGACCATCATGCCCATATGTGATTCAGAACCTTGTCCTCACACCTTTATTTGGAATAAACTGGAACTGCAGCAGTGACTTTTTGGTGTAGTGGTTAGCACTACCAGTGGAGCCACCAGTGAAGCCTTGCACCTCCAGGGTCCAGGGGTCGATTCCCGCCTTGGTGTCTGTGTGCACGAAGTTTGCATGTTCTCCCTGTCCTTGGTGGGTTTCCTCCAACAGTCCAAAGACTTGCAAATTAAGTTCATCCGCATGCCCAAATTGCCTGTAGTGTATGTGTGTGTGCATGCCCTGAGATGGTTTGGCATCCTGTCCAGATTTCGCCCCGCTTTAGCAGGTGTTGCTTGCACTGTTATGAAATCCCTGCACTGCTGGTGCAAACTGACACATGCGCAGAGGCCAAAAGTCACACGAATTCCCATCTGCCCCTTCTCATTCAAGTTATACTTGGATATATATCCTCTAAGGCTTGGTTTGATTTCTGTCTCTTTGTGCATGGAGTTTGCATGGTCTCCCGGTGCTTGGGGGTTTTCCTCCCACAGTCCAAAGAGCTGCAGATTAGGCTAATTGACATTCCCAAATTGCCTGTAGTGTGTGAATAATGGTGTGTGTATGTGTGTCCTACAATGGATTTTGTCCAGGGTGTACCCCGCCTCGTGCTCTAAGTCTCCTGGGATAGGCTCCAGGCCCCAAGTGACCCTGAATGCAGGGTAAAGCGGTGTAGACAATAAGTGAGTTTGTGATATATATCCGATCTAGGACTGCATACAAAAGTGACTCGGATCGATCAAATTTGTTTGTTCAGACAACCCTAAAAAAGATCAGGTCTGTGTCAGAACTGAATCACATCAGGCTGGTAATGAGACCGTAGCCTAAAACAGCAACGCACAAGAATCTAGAGCAAAGCCTTCCCAGAAGAGTGGAGCCCATTTAGAAACTGGAAAAGGTTAATAACTCTGACGCTCAGACAGCATGTTTTGCGCGGTCTACAAGTGTTTGACTCTTTTTAACATTTCAATCACTCTTCCATGTTAAAGTTTCGGGACTGTACCTAGGTCATACTGTACACTGATACGTTCGATTCCTCTTGCCTAAGATTCCTTCAGAGCGCATCTGACTCCAAGCAATTTTGACTTCTAATACATTCAAATCCCATTTGATATTATAACTTGCATGTTATTTCTTAAGTGTGTGGCAAAACCCAGAGGAAACCTAGTAAAATAATTACGGTATCAACATACTAAATCCTAATCTATCAGGCCTCCCTGGAATTTCCAGTTTATCAGCTAAACCTGGAATTCAGAAACTTTAAAATGCTCCTTGAACCTTTTCTTACTGAAAATCCAGTTTTAAAGCACTCTCATTAGTCATGCTGTCTAAGGCACACTTATCCAACCACTTTTCCTGCTCATAAGATCATAATGAGAGAATGATTGCATGACTGGCAAAATAGATTACCCCCCCCCCACCCCGAACCCCCCAACCTGTAAACAATTTAGCTTTGCTATTATGGAGACCCTAACTGAATAACGTCTGAATATTAAATATGGCACAGTTAGCTGTTGTGACTAAGCATTTAGTCATGTAGTTACAATTCACTGAGGGAAAGAAATCACTTGAAAGTGGACTGAAATTTCTAGGAATTGAATCCGTCGTCGTGTTTTTCATTACCTTCCTGTGCTTTCTTAACAAGAAGAGAGACATATCGTCACCCGGTTTTGTGAGTGGAACAGGATTGGACTTATGGTCTAGCTTTGAATCTAATCTCCTGTATGCCCAATCAGGATACAGTGGAGAAGGTTTACCTGATGTCATGCCAAACACGCTACAGCATGCCCATGGTTCAGTCATGATCTTTGAGCGATTGTGGAATACATTTATATGGAAGTTTGTCTTTCAAGAGCTTAGTGATTTGCATCCCAGGCTTTTTAAAATTGGCTTGGTGGAAAAAGCACATCCCGACAAGCTGTAATGCCTTAATGGACGGGCAGACACATGCGAGTGCAATTTCAATACTGTCTGGTGCTGATGAAATGATTTAGCGCATTGTTTTGGTAAACTGCTAGTATGTATTCAGAGCGAATGCACAGCCAGTGTCGTATTTATGTATTTCAGAGTTCATCAAAACGGACAGTATACAATTCCAAACCCATGAGTGTGAGGTACATTCAGACAACTCAAGAGCTCCATCCACTGGCAGAATGAAGTTCTATAAACATGATAGTCTGAAACATGATTAACAGCAAAAGCTTGCTCAATACCATTGTAAGTGTTGTATGTTTTCTGTTGTTGTTGTGTTTTTTTTTGGAAAATTTTGTCATATTTAGTGTGCAAGATTTTCTGCGTGTGTTTTGTGAAAAGAAAAAAAGCTAAAAATTTTCAGTCATTTACTTACAAAAACGCTGCATGATGTCACAGCTTTGATTTCAGCTCAATTTGCATATTTGCTTTATGATTATTTCCCATGGATATCCACAGCATGTCTCAAAAACCTCCATACATACATACATACATACATACATAGGAAAGCAAAATGTTTTCAGATTTTTTTCATATTAAGTTTAGCATCCATATATATGTTTTCAGTTAGCTTTTAACTAAATTCTCAAGGTTTGACAAGGAAGCTGTCAAAAGTGTTGCCGCCCCTTGTGTATGAGATTTTTGGGGTGCCCTGTAGAATTCTCCTCATGAAAAAACAAAAAACAGGACACCCTTGCATTAATCAACAGTTTATGAATGAATAATTCATAAACAGTCACGGTGCATTCGAAAACGCTTCCATAGCAAGTATTCTTAAAAGAACTGCATCAGAGTTCAGTGCATCACAATGAGCCGAGAGATACGCTCCTGAACCTCTCCGTCAGTCTCCAGTGTTTGATGGTAACTGTATGAATCAAACTGCTGCATCAGTTAAGTGTAGTAAAATTAAGATTTGTTGCAACACTGCTCAGGACTTTAAGACCTATGGCTAAAGGCAAAAATCTACATATGCAATGCAGATTTTGTGAAATTAACCTACAACAAAGCCTCTAACTCTATTGAAATTGATTTTATAAAATGCACAAGCTGCTCTCAGTTGCATTCAGAAGTCCAACCTGGCCTCAAAACACATTGAGGTACATTTTTATTCTGGGCATACAAGAACGAGGGAAAAAAATATATGGCTCCTGAAACCAAGCAGCATGTTGGCAGAAAAATAATAGAATCTTGGCTGGTGTATTGTATTGGTCTCATATTGTCTCATGCAGGCTGGAGCATGCGGTCAGATATTAATCTTGGGGGAACAGAAGACAGATAATACATTTCCAACAATATTTAGTAATCCATTTAATGTCTTAAGCAATAAACAGTACCAGGCAAAGGCTTTGGGCTTGCAGATTAAACACATTTTGGACCAGAAGTGACATAACATGCATCAAACAGAAACAAATCAACCATTTTAAAGAACTATTTGATATATTAATAATTCTTCCTTCTTAAGTCTATCAAACAAACAGATTTTTTCAGGCATGCTGTAGATTCAGAACCAAGTAATCAAAGCTTCTGTGAAGACTAATGTTTATTGTCTGATTTGTCTCGAGCAGCTATATTTTTTACAAGGTTTAAAGAATGAAAAACTACTAAAGTATATAATAAGCACTGAAATGCGGTGTAACTTGTGTAGTTCACTCTTCAAATCCCATGTCGCTTACAAAAGCAGCAATGTTCCGGACCAGTCTCCAGTTCAGAAGGTGGCAGTACTTTCACCTTGCAAGTATTTGTTATTTCAAAAGTTGCACTTTTTTTTTTATTTAGTTCATTTTGTTCTTTTAATCAAGAATAAAATAAAATGTTACATTTACAATAAACAGACCCCCAATATGTCTACATACAGAAATTTTGGCTCTAATTCCACAATTACGTGCAAACCACAAATACCCTCCGTTATTTTTTAATGGCTTTTTTCGTCTCAATATTTTATTCTCAATGCGTTTTAACGCCAAACTATTAAGAACCAGATAATTTACTAATTTTGCAACTGAAATATTAATGTAAATTCTGCTAAACTTCCATATAAAATATGATACTATATAAGTTTTTTAGTCCTGTAGAGAAAGCACAAAGCAACCGTAGAGGGAAAAAATGTGTCTTGGGATGGTGACACAGCGGTACAGTTTTGTACAATATACGGGTTTTACCTTTACATTTTTTTATTTATTTATTTTTTTTTTATGTATTAAGCTGAGTTTGATTGAAGGAATTTCAGACCAATTAACAATTGCAAGTTTATTTTACTTATCTTTTTGGGGGATGGGGGGGGGGGGGGGGGTCGGCTTATAAATAAATAAAAAATACACACAAAACAAAATTCATTATTTCTGCTATACAATGCTTCAAAAATAACCTTTGTCAATAATCTAGGTCCATGAAGAGCGATTCTATGTTTTCCTGAATGTCCTTGCCAGGAAATATAACTCTGCCGAATCTTTCCTACTTGCTTTGGGTTTCACAGTCTTCACGTCTTGGAACGCACGAGTAAGACCTTCGCGGAGCTTGTGCGTGAGAGCTCCGTCCCAGTACTTACACAGCAGCGATCCTCCGGGCCGTAGCAGCGTCTCAGCCAGGTCTAGTAGTGAAAGACACATGCAGACAAGTCTCTCATGGTCCAGCTCTTTAAGCCCAGTGGCATTGGGTGCCATGTCACTCAGGATGACATCAGCGGAAGCTTGAGGAAGAAGGAGCTCCTGCAGCTCGGCGTGAGTAACGGGACTGGTGATATCCCGGTTAGACAGGAAGTGGGCACCTTGCAAAGGGGCAATGTGGAGTAGATCTATTCCTACAACATACCCTCTGGCTAAATCAGGCCCTGTAAAAAAAAAAAAAAAAGAAAAAAAAGTGAAAAAGGAAAATCAATTAATGATTGTGGAGTTAGAGATAGGTGTGTATGTGGTTTATGTCTGTTTAAAAATTCAGAGTGCAAAATCAATGAGCAAGAGTTAACTGATTACAAACAGCACTAATGCCAGACGCTGATCATCTCATTAGTAAATCATCAAGATTGAAATGCACCGTTTCCTGAATGAAAGAAGAACATTTAAGTACAGTCGTCCTTCAGCACCACACAAATAGAAGCGCATTCACATCACCAAAACGGAAACATCTGGAATGTTCTTGGACTCTTCCAAACGCTCTGCTTTTTTTGTCACTGTCACGTGCCGGCACGTCTGGCACTAGTCGAACACGTGAACAATCAATGATCGATCGATCATTAATGATTTGTGATACCCAGACACACATTTCCTCTTCAGCTTAGCAACACAATCCAGTATTTACCATCCACTGATTAATTTTATTTCAGCTCTCTGTAAAAATAAAAATGGGGGATAAGGAACCGACTTGGTAGGCAGTGTTTATAAAATGAGTCGTGGGGACAAATAAGCTAAAAGCGAGGATGAGTAGTAAGGATACCTAAGCTAAAAATAGATGACAGCAGGGTTGTCAAGGTTACCAAAACATGGCAAACAAACCTTATGGGTTACATTCTTAACAGCAATTAAGTATTTAACATTTAATCAATCAATAACATCTCTAGAGCATGTATTTTATAATTTTTTTTAGGATTATTGATTAGTTTCACTAACAAGTGGTTTTCTTATGGAGACGCATCAAGTAAAGCAAGTTTTAGTCCCAGTCCTGTGAGTTCTCATCACATTATGTGTGTGGAAATGCTTTTACTTTTACTATTAAACATAGCTGGAATTTGTACTGTCCATTTTCATGATGCAACGTTACCAATCGTTTAAGTGACATCAGATGTCTGAGAGACTTTGCTTTACTTGATTTAAGAGACTTTGCTTTACTTGATGCAGGCTAATAATCAAATCCTTCTGGAACACAAGAACACATTTCCCCCAATATGTCACCTGACATGGTTGTTCAAAAAATAAGAAGTTACTCACTGCATCAGCTAGTGTTAAAAGAATTATTAAAACATATTTATTAAATCAATTAATTAATTATTCAATCAAAGGCTCTTATGTATTTGCATCTGTAAATCCAAATTAGATAAA
The DNA here is from genome assembly GCA_030014365.1 of Clarias pachynema. Classification (NCBI taxonomy): domain Eukaryota; kingdom Metazoa; phylum Chordata; class Actinopteri; order Siluriformes; family Clariidae; genus Clarias; species Clarias pachynema. The sequence goes on along the minus strand of JAQMYL010000023.1, from coordinate 35,164,533 downwards.
ATTATTTGGTAATGTTTGCTGTCCAAATGATAGCCAGTGGTTAAACAAACAAACAAACTAACAAACAAACAAACAATTTAAAAGTAAACATGTCATAAATAGCCAGTAATGACATAACAGTAGTTTTTACTATTATTTTTATTTTGATTGTCCTACTAATTTGCCCAGTTTGACACTAATTCAGTGAATCAGTTACATCATTCCACTGCAATCCATGCTGTTAAACTAGTGTTTCTAAGGATGTGTATGTATTAAAATGCAGTCATAAGGTTTAAGGTCATACTGCATTTTGTGTAAATTATTCAAATGACAAGAGAATAACTAAAACCTTGTTTTTTCTCTTATTTGGGCTCACATTTCAAGGTATATTTTTCTAAAATGTTTACCTTTCTTGTGGTTTACCTGCTTTTTAAATAAATAAAATACAAGTAAATAAGTAGGTAAACATTGTCACTAATAATCAGTTCTTTTGTTCCGGCTCCAACATATCTGTCCACTTCAATACAGAAAGATCACAGGATCAAACCCCAGCACCAGCAAGATGCCACTGGTGGGCCCTTTTGAGCAAAGCCCTTAACCCTCAACTGCTCAGATGCATAATGAAATAACATGTAATTCGCAATGAACCGAATTTACATTATTGTATTTTACTGAAGCATGTATATTAAATATTTTGGTATTAGTAAAGTTGGAAGGAGCATAATTTCTGCAAATTACACAAAGTTTTTGCTTGAATTTTGCTCGAAGTTTTAAGTGTTTTCATGTGCTCTCTGAATAATACAAATTAGTGCAAAACTGACTCATTACCTTGAATGTTTAACAGAAAAGTAACAATCATCCTGTACTTGATTATCACACAATTTCCTAAAAAAATTATACTACTTGAAGTTTTTACTATTATTATTATTATTATTATATAATTAGTAGTAGTAGTAGTAGTAGTAGTAATTAATAGGAGTTAACCCCCCCACCAAAAAAAAAACTTTCCCAACAGTGTTTGATTGCCAAAAATGTAGTAATAGTAGTAAACAAAATAAGTTTTCAGACAGAAGCGCACTGTGAAATAGTTCTATGGCCAAAAGTCTGGAAACCTGCCCATCTCACCCACATGCGCTTGTTGAACATCCCATTGCAGACGTGTTCCTCGCTTTTTATTGGTTTAATGCACTTTTTGGAAAGTTTCCTACTAGTTTTTTTTTTAACCATAGCTGTGGGGATTTGTGTTCAATCAGCTACAAGAGCGTTAATGAGGTCAGGAGGTGGTGTTGCTGAGTAGGTCTGGGGTGCAATCAGTATTCCAGTTCATCCCAAAAGTGTTCAGTGGGGTTCAAGCAAGAGCCCTTCTACTCTAAACTCCGGAAACCATGTCTTCAAGGAGCTTGCTTTTGGGCACAGCAGGACCGTGTCTGGGCCTGTTAGATGCAGTGAAAGAAAATAAGTTTGGGTGGTAATACGGTATCTGGGGTATTTAAAAAAAAATACTCTGTCATGGAAAAATCATGGAACTTACATGATTTTTTTAAAAAGAGGAAGATTTGGAAAAGTCATTTTAGGAGCCTTAATAATGATAAATGAGCATCTATATTAATGTCATTTTTAACATCATTTTAACATCTTTATATATGAAATATAATGAGATTTAGAAAAATTACATGCAATTAAAATGCATTTAATATGCTAACGTTAACGCCAACAGGCCAATGCCATGTTTACAAAGGCTGTCATGAGACAGCTTATTATATTAATTTATCTTCTATGCCACTTATCCTGTACCCAGGGTCAGGTCACTTAGGGCATGAGGGATTCAGTCTAATCTGCATGTCTTTGGACTGTGGGAGGAAACCGGAGTACCCAGAGGAAACCCACCAAGCACAAGGAGAACATGCACACTCTATGCACACAGACCCCGAGGAGGGAATCGAACCCAGACTCAGGAAGAAATAATCATTATAATATGAATATAATATTTTATCATATTTTATCAAATTCTGTTAGCAGTTTAAGAGATGTGTATGATACCTCATGCACATCTACTAATCTCAAGGTTTGTGATTATACAGCCGTAGCCAAAGGTTTTGAGAATAACACAAATATTAATTTTCATAAAGTCTGCTGCTTCAGTGTTTTCAGATCCTTTTGTCAGATGTTTCTATGGCATACTGAAGTATAATTACAAGTATTTCATAAGTGTCAAAGGCTTAATAACAAAGTTTATGCAAAGAGTCAATATTTGCAGTATTGACCCTTCTTTTTCAAGACCTCTGCAATTCGCCTTGGCATGCTGTCAATCAAGTTCTGGGCCACATCCTGACTGATGGCAGCCTGTTTTTTCATCATTTGGAGTTTGTCAGAATTTGTGGGTTCTTGTTTGTCCAGCCGTCTCTTGAGGATTGGCCACAAGTTCTCAATTTGATTAAGGGCCATGGACCCAAAATTTCAATATTTTGTTCCCTGAGCTACTTAGTTAATCACTTTTGCCTTATAGCAAGGCTCTCCATCATGCTGGAAAAGACATTGTATTTTAACAGATTGTTCTTGGATATTTGGGAGAAGTTGCCCTCTGAGGATGTTTTTGTATCATTCTTTATTCATTGCTGTGTTCTTAGTCAAAATTATGAGTGAGCCCACACCCTTGGCTGAGAGGCAACCCTACACATGTTTGGTCTCAGGATGCTTTACTGTTGGCATGACACATGACTTATGATACCACTCATCTTTTCTTCTCCAGACAAGATTGAAAAGGGGGTTCTTCAGTGAAAATGACTTTACCCCAGTCCTCAGCAGTCCATTCCTTGTATCTTTTGCAGATTATCAGTCTGTCCCTGATGCTTTTCCTGGGGAGAATAAACTTTTTTGCTGCACTTCTTGACACCAGGTCATCCTCTGAAGGTCTTCCACTCACTGTGCGAGCAGATGCACTCTTACCTGCTTGCTGCCATTCCTGAGCAAGCTTTGCACTGGTGCTTTAGTAGACGGTCCTGGTGCTTTCTAGACCTTCTTAGGAGTCCTGAAGCTTTCTTAACAACAGTTGAACCTCTCTCCTTGAAGTTCTTGATGTTACGATAAATAGTTGAATTAGGTGCCATCTTACTAGCGGCAATATCCCTTTTTTTTTATTTTTATACTTCATTTTCATGGCAAAAAGAGGCGTGGCAATTAACTGCAATTCATGTGATCTCTCTTCATAACATTCTGGAGTATATGCAAAGTAACATCATAAAAACTGAAGCAGCAGACTTTGTGAAAAGTGATATATATATAATTTTATTTTTATTTTTATTTTTTTTTACTTTTGCCCACATAGAGTAATAATGAAATGTACCACTTGTACCAAACCCCCTCTGAAGCACCTGGGACTCACTTTCTCCCGCTGCATTGACTCTCTGCACGGCCACCTGGCTCCAGGCTCCGGGTGCAGCCCCGCAGTCTATCACACTCAGCCCAGGTTTCAGAAGGTGGAATCTGTCGTCTATTTCCAGCAGTTTGAAGGCGCTCCTGCAGCGGAAGTGCTGGAGCTGAGCTGCTTTAACGAAGGGGTCGTTTATGTGTCGCACCATCCAGCGCTGCTCCGCGCCGCTCTTCCCCTTCAGCCTCGCCGGAGCTTTCTTCAGCAGCCGGGCCGAGGTGTGCACGCGACAGATGTGTAAACATTGAAACATGATTTACACGCGTCTGGATAGACTAGCTGTTAAAATAGTCATTTAAAAAGTAAGAAATATATATCAGATAATTTCCACAACTTTTTCAAAATGTTACCGCACACATAAATGACACAAAATTCATGCTTTTTCTTCTTCTTTTGGTGTTTAATTGCGGTTGGCAAACAACGTGAAGGTGCATTACCGCCACCTACTGGAATGGATGGAATGGAGGAGGATCCTATGTGAACTAGCACACACACACACACACAGTATAGTGTTTTCCTTTAGACTTCATAAACTTTATCTACTCTAATTTTTATGGACCCGTTTCTTTATACGTCTATCCTAAATCATAACTAAAGGCAAAACAAAAACAAAAAAACACTTTCTTTAAGATACTGGATTATATATCAGATAAATAAGAGAATCGAATCTCCTGGCTTTTTTTTGTCAACTTTATCCGTTTAATATCATATGTTTTTTTTTTCTTTTCTTTTTATTATTACTTTTATTATTTGCCCGGTCGCTGTTTCAAGCCGGAATCATTTCAGTGTGAGCACGCTGTGGGCGGAGTGTAAACACACGCGCGCGGGAAACATGCTGTAGTCCATTCAGCTGCACTGTGTCATTACTAACTTCAGTGTTTTTTCCGTTTTATCACATTAATAAGCCTGTAATTTATCACTGGACAAGTAAGATGCTATATAAGTATTATTTTTATTATTTGCTTTGTTTACTGGCTAAAAAAAAAACAGTGAACATTAGTACAATGGTAAATTTCCTGCTTATGTCTTTATGCCGAGTCGATTCATTTAGATTATTAAAATTAATTCATTCTGTCGCTTGTTTTCATTAGTAAATAAAAACACGTACACTATTCTAGGTTTACATTAATATTTATTTCCATTGTATTAAAGGAATAAGACACTCTTCTAGGGTGGTGTAATATGGAATGTATTATTTCCATATAACAGCACAGACCACAGAGTGATTTATGTCACGTAACAGAGATTTTAAAGTGATTCATATATTTATTTTTATTTTCTGTATTGCTTATTGTATGTAATAGGGACGGGAATCACCAGTCACCTCCCGATACGATTTTATCACAATACCTGCGATTCTATAAGTGTTAGGATTTTATAAATATCACAATTAAATTTTTCTCACCTAAAAACCAATTCAAATACAAGAGTTTAATGTTTAACTGAGCAGCGCGTAATCCGCCATAATTATTCTTCCTAAAACAAACTCCTACCACACGGGATGAAAATGCATAAATAGTTCTGAGTTTGCCACCTGTAGGACTATAAAGCAATGGCAACATTTTACCTCCTCAAACGCCTGCAAAGTCTCAAAACTTAGCTTGACAGTGAGCGCGCGGGTTAAGTGGCTGTCCGCATGCTTTTAACTCAGGCACGCGGGACATGGGGCTAATTAGCACTTGCTGTGTTTTGAAACCAGTGTAAGCGTGTGTAATTCACCCATGGAGTATGTAGAGAGGCTGATCAGAGACTTGTAACGCATTCAATTTTTGCTAATTTAACGCCATAAAAATGCGTTTCTGTTGTGCCACTCGGAAGCTTCTGCGCTCAATACAGAATCGCTTATATCTGAGGCTGATCGGCAGATCAAACTGGAAACCAGCCAGTTCTGGTCTCTGTCCGATCGACTGGTTCATCTCTATTATACTGTAAATGTATAATATTTTGAATCACCACACAAAAGGATTACGATTCATAACTGTATCAAATTTTCCCTCCATGTCTCTAGTGTATAAGGTTGCAGGGGGCATGGAGCCTATTTCAAGAAACTTTTGCGCACAAGGTGGGGGGTGGGGGGACGGCCCTGGATAGGGTCGCAACTAGTGGTGTCTTGATACCAATGTTTTTCTTCCGATATGGTTATGAATTTCGGTTTTAATTTGATTTATGAATTTTAAGTTCGTGATACTCGATCTCTTAGCCAGAGTTGACCAGACTTCTGTAATTAATTCAGAAAAATAATGGTGATAAATTAGTTGCATCAAAGGGCCTAATTAATTAATGAGTTACTGTACCTGGAAAACATTTTGTTGAAACTGAATAGATATTGTATATCATAATCCGTGTCACATTTTCAGATTATGCTCAAAATCAAGCTGCATCTTTGATGTGAATAATGGAGTCTAACCTAGTGCAGATTATAAAATGAGTTGAGGTTTATTTATTTATTTGATTGGACATGGGGTATGATCATGCAATAAACATCTTCTGCATACTAAGTATTTCGTCTAAGCATCAATAAATAGGTTAATGTGTTTTATTAGATGTTCACGAGAAAGCTGCTGACGCTGGTGCTGGTGGTGCAACCTGGCCGCGTGCTGCTCGGCATGAAGAAGCGCGGCTTCGGAGCGGGGAAATGGAATGGCTTCGGGGGCAAAGTTCAACCTGGAGAGAGCATAGAGCAAGCTGCAAGACGGTGAGGAGAACAGTTAGCCAAATACAGATTAGATACACAAATTATTGCTTAAAAAAAATATTGATATTTGGAAGTTGTATTTCTGTAGGTTTGTTTATTTAAAAGATTAATTTCGTTTTATATTCCCTATCTTGGAGTTTTTACAATTGCACTTTCGACCTTATAACACATATATTACGTTGCTGAGACAACCTGAAAGAAAAACCTGTGAAAATTCAAGTGCAAAATTCTTGTATATGTTTTGATGTGCATTCCGTCAATCTAAATTCTGGGCGTGGCTGAATTTATTATATTAAACTATATTAATCTATTTTAACACGAAAAATCCCTCCCCAAAGAACATGTTGTGAAATTTCCTTCGGGAACAGTAAAGTATCTATCTCTTTATATATCTTAAATTATAATATACTGTATTATTTAATTTTTTCCCTAAAGCAATACTTATTCACATGACTTGGGTTAGTTATAATATTTGAGTTAGAAACACAGCTGAGACAGAGCTGAAAAGAAGGAAACACAAGCATACAGTAGCAGCATCTGTAAAAATGCAAAGTGGCACCAAACACCTTGTAATAAAAGTACTATAGAGAGAGCAGTTTGAACGATGGTGGTCATGTGATTTTGATGCATAAATGAATCTTCTGCACGACTTCTGGGTTTCATGCAAATGGAAAAAAGTAAAAGGTCTGCATCTTACTCTTTCATGCATCTAAAGTCCCAAAAGCAGTAAATGCATTATATTTCATGTATACAGAAAATAGGCACAAATAAAATGGCTGAACACATTTTTAATAGACACGCTATGGGCCTCCTAACATCTGAGGGTGAAGCTTCCCGAACATTGCACATTTAACTTTATTTCTACGACAGCACAAACTTATTCTCCAAGCTGATTGGTCAGCAGGTGTGCGTTATTATTTTCAAAGCAAAGTGCTGATTTAAGTTCAAGATCAAGCAGACAAAGGGACGCATTCGAAATGACAGCAAGGTTAAAAAAAAAAAAAAGAAAATTGATTCTAGAAGGAGATAAATCTAGACTTTTTATCCTGATATATTTAGATTAGAGATATGGTTGTAATTAAAATTCTTCACATTAAAGCAGAATGATATGAAGGGCACTCGCAGAAAAAATGATTATTCAGCAAATATAGATGCTTTGCCGGAAGATCTTTGGTGTAAGCACACAGTTTTTATTTAAAAAATACCAAAAGTGTTAAGTAAATAAAAAAGAACAGATTTTTGAAACAATTAAAATAATATTTCGTAAAGACTAACTATCATAAGTTATGCATTGATTAAATGCTTAGTAAATCTTGTTGTAAGTCGTAATTCTGTGTGCCATGTTTATTTGATTTATTAATTTTATTTAGATAAAATAATTACAGTATTCCTCCAGGTTCCTCCCTGTCCAAAGACATGCAGATTAGTCTAAGTGTTTCCAAATTAAGTGTTGTTTGAGTGCATGTGTGTGCACATACTTGTGCCCTGTGGTGGACTGGCACCCTGTCCTAGTGCCCTGGGATAGGTTTCAGCCTTCCAAAGACCCAGAACAGGATTAGAAGTGTAGAGAATGAGAGAGTGAGAGAGAGAGAGAGTGATTGCAGTATATCAGTAATGTATTGAATTTACTGATAAATCACATATTTACAGTACTTTTTTTTTTTTTTCCATTATTGATCGATCTCAGGTTAAGGTTTCAAAGTGCGTTGTTTTATTTCATCTCTAAAAATGTGACATCAAATTGGTTATTAAAGTCTTTTTTGTGGTTGCAAATATATATTTTAAAATATATAAAAACTATATAAAAATTTTTTTTATATATCTTTTTAGATATTTTTTTATATATCTGGTTCAATAAGCTCCACTCCATCCCAAAGTTTATCGTATCGTGTCCTGTTCCTGAGATATTGCCGGTGTGAATTTGTATATGAGGAGAGCATTGGAAATAAACACTGAAATCCTATTTTTAGAATATTTCAATTGAGATTCTATAATGTAATAAGAAAAGGTGAACACTTAGACTTGTTTGGAAAAGAGGAATTCCCTGCTACCCCTAAAAATAACTTCCCCAGCAGCGTGGTTTTATAGCGAAAAAATGCATGTGTTCCTATCACAACTGGAAAACCTAGGTTGGATATCGTTCATTAAAGTGCTTTAAAGAAATCTTTATGATTAAAACTTTCTCAATTCTGTTGAAGGATCAGGCAGATTTGATACAGCACCCTATTGGCATTAGTGTAAGACTAATCTGTACCACTTAATACCTGACTTGAAATGACGGATCACAAATAATCTTTTAAAGAGAGCTGCTGGAGGAAAGCGCCCTCACTACAGATACGCTGTACAAGATCGGAAACATCACATTTGAATTCGTGGGAGAAACCGAGCTGATGGACGTGCACATATTCCGAGCCGACGACTACAAAGGCGAGCCGACGGAATCAGACGGTAATCTCAAGCCGCGCCATGTTACATCATCAGGTTCGTGGTATGCATTGTGCTGTTCGGATATGTTTTATGCCCCATTACTGTTTGTGTTTTAGAAATGCGGCCTCAGTGGTTCGATATCGACAAAATCCCCTACAGCGAGATGTGGGCAGACGACATCATCTGGTTCCCGCTGATGCTGCAGAAGAAAAAGTTCTTGGGCTACTTCAAATTCCAGGGTCACGATGTGATCCTGGAACAAAAGCTGAATGAGGTGGCGGAGCTGTGATCCGATTCCGATATCTTAATGTGTTCAGGGGTGAGATGTGGTGACGGCGCAAGGGATGTGTGGAAGAAATGGACTCGTAGCACGATCACCAGCTGGTCCTGGTGACACACGGGGACCGTTCAGATCTGATTATAACACACGTCTCATAAATTGTGTAAATATGTAAAGTAAAGAAATTAAGTATGTTTCAGGGTTGGAAGTTCAAATCTCGCCTCCAGTCTGCTTGTGTGGAGTTTACATGTTCTCCCCAGGCCTGGTGGGTTTCCTTCACATGATTGGTTCTCAGCAGTGTAACTCTGCCTTCTTTCAGTGCGAAACGTTCTGTAGTGATGGACAGATGGAGAAACATTTTGGCTGAATCCGTAATTAATTTGACTATATCAGTATAAAGAACAGAACTGTAATTAGTAACCCTAATTAATAAGCATATGTAGTTACTTCAGCATGAATCAATTTGGGATTCAACCTAAGAGGAAAAATTAAAAGTCCTCTCAGCTGAAGGTGGCACATTTTTTCCTAAAAAAAGTTGGATAAAATGATAAAAAATCTGATGATCTAAGCTCTTTGTTTTTCATAAGCATCATGGTTTTTCGGTTGTACTTTTGTACTTCAGTTTGTAATATTGCTTTAGAATCATCATCGCAACCCATGTTATGTTACCCATAACATAACATTAACCCAGACTGGATTTGAAAATCGAGCCAAAGAAGGTCAGGTTTGCCAAAATTTTGCCTGTATCTGTCCAACATTCCCGTTAGAAGGAAGCAGAAGCAGTAAATGCTTTCCCAGCCGTTCTCACTTTAACCATTGAGTGACCAGATTAGAGTTTGGAATTAATTCAAGCAGGGTCAAGGTCAAATGTCTGTAATAATTTCTGTAACCTTCAACATCTTCCTTCTCTTTTGAAGTAGAGCCTGATTCATTCGAAAGAGTCCCTGAAATTTCTATAATCGCTCTTGTTAGGAGGAAGCAATCTGAGAAAAACAATATTATAATGTATAATCTGCTCCTCAATTTATAGAGCTATGAACACACTGGGATGCTCCTGAGTCCGACCGATACGGTAGACAAGACAGGCTAAGGTAGATAAGACAGCCATTGCGCCGTTTAGCGTCGTACCCCTTCACTTGACTTCTCATCAGGTTGGTGGTACAAAGTCATTATGGTTCAGATTGTGTTATCATAGAGAGATAGTACAGAATATTTTGGTCCTCTTTTGAGTGAATCATCCTGTATAGCGGTATTTGATATTTGTCGTGTAAATTAATAGCTAGAAAGACTGGGATTGAAGGGAGTTGAAGCATGTCCATGCTCTACTTAAAAAAGAAAGCTATAAAGATCCTGTTTTCCAGGGTTTAACACACAAACATATAGTAGTTGTTCTGTAATTCATGTTATCTTAAGTTATAGTTTTTTATTATTCTATAATTAGTTCAATTAAATGTTTTCAAATACTAAACCAATTATTTAGGGTGCTATTTTTCACTTCTTTTTCTTCCTACTTTCCTGCTTATTGTATGTTGATATTAGGATAACTGATTTCACATTAAATCAGAAATTATATACAAGAGGGAAAAAAATTACTTTGCTTTATTTACTACTCATTATTTTAAGCACTTAAAGATCTTTTATTTTAGTCTGATGAGATTAGTATTTAAGTCTTTGTAATTTATTCGAAATGCAGTTGCACGAGTGAAAGAGGGGCAACAGTGAAGGACTACCTATCTGATCTGAAATGGTTGATAAATTGTCACCGGAAAGCCACAAATGAGCAGTGTCAGCTGTGTACTCGTGAGATAACATCGTAAGACAGATGTTATAATAGGGTCAGTAGACACACACACTGCATCAGACTAAAGAGCCATGATTACACTATCTTAAAACAATTAGTTTTACACTGATGATTGTTCTAATTTCTTCTAGTTTGTTTGTTCGTATGTTTTTTGATCCTAATTCTAATCAGTATGTGTAATGTCCTTTTCTTCACTAAATATAATTAAATATTGACAAGTAAAATGATTGTATGATCCTCATTCTAGTCCTTGTCTACAGTACATATGTGCTAAAAATCTTATATTTGGTGCATCATTTTATAAATTATATCTACTAGATCAGTTAGGATTTTTGCAGTGTACATTGTCTGGCCAAAAAACAAACAAGTTTTACACTTTAATATTTTCTTTTAACTGGCTTTAGCTTTGATTACAGCTTGCTTGCGAGTTGATGTGTAAAACTTATTCCTCATGCTCGCAGAACCACTCCTTTCACCATTTTATTCCTGAAATATGCCTGTGCCATCAGGGAAGGTAAAAAATGCATAAATGTGATAAAATGTGATAGTACAGTCAGGTCGTCAGCTGTCTTCATTTTATTGCCACATAATGTTGCTGAGCCTAGACCTGAGCACCTGTAGCCACTGCAGATCACAACACTGCCTCCATAGGCTTGTACAGCCTTGTTTTGGCTAGACCTGAGCACCTGAAGCAACCTCAGTTTTTTTACAGCGGCCATGCATGGAGGATTTTTCCATTGCTCCAAAGTCTAATCTTTATGCTCTCAAACAGACTGAAGTCTTTTTCTGATTACTCTCACTAAGAAGTGAGTTTCTTATAGACTAAGCACAGCTATTTAGTCCCAATACTGAGAGTTCTCATCACAATGAATGCACATGGAAATGCTCTTATTTCACAATTAAACACAGCTATGATTTCTAATGTCCATTTATTATTATTATTATTATTATTATTATTTAACTTCAAGTGTGTAAGGGATTTCCGATTACAGTCATTCATTTATTCTTTTCAGTCCTATTTGTTCCACAACGTTGATGGTTCAGCACTATCCTTGCAGGTTTAAAACGGCAACTTTTTTTGTTTGTTTCGGCCAGACGATGTTTACTGGTGCTGATACAGGTGAATGGACAAACAGAATGAATGCATTTATGCCAGTGTTCTGTATTTTGTACATTAAATGGATCATAAGTAAGGGATTTTCTATCAGCCCTGAGTAACAAGCAGACGAATCACACTAATGTTTGTGGTTGTTGATTTGCTGGAACAAAAATCATGCACTGAACCCGACTAATTCACCCTCTGTTGCAGAGACAGAGCTGGAGGATGACGGGGGTTCACGTTGATCTCCCTGGGGGAGGTCACTGAGGTAGTCAAACAATTCCACAGTGGCAAAGCCCCGGGAATTGACGAGATCCGTCCGGAAATGCTGAAGGCTCTGGGTGTTGAGGGACTGTCTTGTTTAACATTGCGTGGAAGTCCGGGACAGTGCCTAAGGAGTAGCAGACTGGGATGGTGGTCCCCCTTTTTGAAAAAGGGGGCCCAGAGGGTGTGTGCACTACAGGGGCATTATCCAATATCCAAGATGGCGGCGTGGCAGTAGCACATCTGTTATGCTAATTCCAGCATATAGACCACTCGTCAGGCGTTCAAAACCGGTTCTGAAGCATTTGAAAAGCCATCTCTTGAGGAGCCATCTCTGCTCTTCAGAACTGTTTTGAGACAGTGACGGCTCCCTTCCAGATGCGCTGAATAGCTTCTACGCATTGTTCAACATGCAGAACGATGTGACTGCGAGGAAGGCCACCCCTCCTCCGAACGACCAGGTGCTGTGTCTCACAATGGCTAATGTGAGGAAAACTCTATGCAGAGTCAACCCACTTAAAGCTGCTGGACCACACAACATCCCAGGCAGAGTGCTCAGCTGGCAGATGTTCTCACCGACATCTTCAACATCTCTCTGAGCAGCGCCGTTGTTCCCAAATGCTCCAAGTCTACCACTATCGTCCCCGTGCCGAAGAAGTCTTCTGTGTCCTGTCTCAATGACTACCACACTGTTGCACTCACACCCATCATCATGAAGTGCTTCGAGTGGCTCGTCATGAGACACATCAAGACCCTGCTGCCCCCTCACTGGACCCACTGCAGTTTGCGTATCGTTCAAACCGTTCGATGGACGACGCCATCTCCACCAGACTCCACCTGGCACTGACACACCTTGACAAGGACACTTGCATTAGAATGCCGTACATAGATTTCAGTTCAGCATTCAATACAGTCATCCCCCAACACCTGATCGGGAAACTGAGCCTGTTGGGCCTGAACACCTCCCTCTGTAACTGGATCCTGGACTTTTTGACCAAAAGGCCTCAGTGAGTGTCAGTCAATGCAGAGTGGGAACTGCACCTCCAGCACCATCACACTGAGCACTCCCATGGCTGTGTGCTCAGTCCCCTACTGTTCATACTGCTGAAGCATGATTGTGTAGCACACACAGCTCCAATCATATCATCAAGTTTGCTGATGACATGACCGTGGTGGGTCTCATCAGCAAAAACGAAGAGTCAGCATACAGAGAGGAAGTGCAGAGGCTAACGGACTGGTGTAAGGACAACAACCTGTCTCTGAACGTTGATAAGACATTAGAGATGGTTGTTGACTTCAGGAGGACACAGAGTGATCCCTTTCTGCACAACATCGACGGGCCTCTGTGGAGATTGTCAAGAGCACAAAATTCCTGGGTGTCCACCTGGAGGAGAACCTCACTTGGTCCCTGCACAAGAAAGCCCAACAACGTATTTTCTTCCTTAGAAGGCTGAGGAGGGCCCAGCTTCCACCACCAATCCTCACCACCTTCTAATAGAGGGACAGTTGAGAGCATCCTGAGCAGCTGCATCACTGTCTGGTTTGGGAATTGTGCCATATCGGACCACAAGACCCTACAGCGGATAGTGAGGACAGCTGAGATCATCGGGGTCTCTCCCCCCTCTATTGAAGACATACACACCACATGCTGCATCCGCAAAGCCACCAGCATCGTGGCTGATTGGACACACCCCTCTCACTCACTCTTCAACCTCCTGCCATCTGGAAAAAGGTACCGGAGCATTCGGGTCTCACATCCAGACTGTGCAACAGTTTTTACCCACTAGCCATCCGTCTTCTCAACACAAAGGGACTGGACTGATAAACACACACACACACTGATAAACACACACACATGCACAAACACTCTGACCCACATCTCACAATATGTTCATACCTACCTACCTGATCTTAGGAATGTCAAATGTTTACTGTTTCTCCTCCTACTACCTCAACTCATACCTCATTACTACGAAAAGTACTGAAATGTGGTACATTGTTGTTCCAGCTCTTGTTGTGCTCTTTCTTTGCACATTTGCACATGCACTTTGTTGTCTGTTATCTATTGTTGTCTCTTTTTGTATAGAAATCTTAAAAAAAAAATTTTTTAAATCTGTCATATCTGAGCTAGTCAGCTAATTACTGTAGGTCTCTTAGTTAGCTAGCTGGTTCTGGTAGAGTTGTGTTGTTAATTTATGTTGTTGCATGTATGTAGCACTTTGGTCCTGAAGGAACAGTGTTTCGTTTCACTGTGTACTGAACTGTATATGTTTGGAATAAAAATAAAAGCCTACTTGACTACTCAGCCTCCCTTGGAAAGTCTACTCTAAGATGCTGGAAAGGAGGGTTCGGCCGATTGTCGAACCACAGATTGAAGAGGAACAATGTGGATTCCTTCCTGGTTGTGGAACAGCGGACCAGCTTTTTCTCTTTCAGGAATCCTGGAGGGGACTTGGGGATATGCCCATCCAGTCTACATGTGTTTTGTGGATTTGGAGAAGGCATATGATCGGGTCCCTCGGGATTTTCTGTGGGAGGTGCTGCGGGAGTATGGGGTGAGAGGGTCACTTCTCAGGGCCATCAAATCCCTTAACGCCCAAAGTGAGAGCTGTGTTCGGATTTTCAGAAGTAAGTCAGACTTGTTTCCAGTGGATGTTGGCCTCCGCCAGGGCTGTCCCCTGTCGCCAATCCTGTTTGTGATTTTCATGGACAGGATATCAAGGGCGCAGCCGTGGAGGAGAGGGTATCCAGTTTGGTGTATTGCTGCTTTTTCCTGATGTCATCATCCGTCTATGACCTGCAGTGCTTACTGGATCGGTTTGGAGCTGAGTGTGAAACGGCAGGGATGAGGATCAGCACCTCAAAATCTGTGGCCATGGTTCTCAGCAGGAAACCAATGGATTGTCTACTCCAGGTAGGGAGCGAGTCGTTACCCCAAGTGAAGGAGTTTAAGTATCTCGGGGTCTTGTTTACGAGTGATGGAACATTGGAACGTGAGGTTAGCCGGAGTATCGGAGCAGCGAGGGCAGTATTGCAGTCGCTTTACTGCACTGGGAGTTGAGCCAAAAGGCGAAGCTCTCAATCTACCGGTCGATCTTCATTCCAACCCTCACCTATGGTCGTGAGCGTTGGGTCATGACCGAAAGGACAAGATCACGAATACAAGCGGCCGAAATTGGTTTTCTCAGAAGGGTAGCTGGCTTTTCTCTTAGAGTTAGGAAGAGAAGCTTAGTAATCCGTGAGTAATTGCGTGGAAAGGAGTCAGTTGAGGTGGTTCGGGCATCTAGTACGGATGTCACCAGGATGCCTCGCTAGGGAGGTGTTCTTGGCACGACCAGGTGGAAGGAGACCACGGGCCAGACCAAGGAATAGATGGAGAGATTATATCTCCACACTGGCCTGGGAATGCCTCAGGATTCCCCAGTCAGAGTTAGCTGAGGTGGCTGGGGAACAGGAAGTTTGGGGTTCCCTGCTGGAACTGCTACCCCCGCGACCCGACTTTGAATAAGCAGTTGAAGATGGATGGATTCAATTCAATTCAATTTTATTTGTATAGCGCTTTTAACAATTGTCATTGTCGCAAAGCAGCTTTACACAATCAA
>JAQMYL010000023.1:35125401-35139011 GCA_030014365.1 Clarias pachynema | reverse complement strand
ATTGAACATGCATGGAAAACATTGTTTAAACCCTTTACAATGAAGATCTGTAAAGTTATTTGGATTTTTACAACATTGTTGTTGAAATACACAGTCCTGAAAAAGGGGCGTTTCTTTTTTTGCTGAGTATATTTACAGAAAAAGTAAAAGCCTGTTTATTGCAGAAACAATTACGAAACAATAAAGGGATCTAAACTGAAATCCATTTAATGTTGTTAGGGTGTTTAGTGGGTCTATAACAATACTGACCTGGACGATGCGAGACTCTAGCTGCTCCACAGACACCTGTTCTTTTGGCTGCACAGCTGCACTCATCATCTGTCTCTTCATCACACTATACTTCTGAAGTGCCTTCTGGTGCTCGTGCAGAATGCCCTTTTCGTGACGCTCGCACAAGTCCTACGCCATATGCTCAGTAATTAGCTCACACATTTTATGTTTGAAATCCAGTCTAAAAGGTTTAGACTGTAATCTATCAGGTCTAGCTACAGACTCACCCTGTAGGACTGCAACAAATCAAGGAAGAAGTTCAGTTTTTCGACCACATCATCCTCTTCTCTTCTTCCCTGTTGGGCAGCTTTGTCTGACAGCAGGGAGAATTCAGAGGAAAGGCCACGGAGAGAGAGCCTCAAATCAGCCCACATGCTCTTCGAGGAGTTCAGGACAGGCACAGGGGAGGGGTCACATCCCAAAGTACTGGAGAAAGGAGTTAAGAGAAAATCAAATGGAATCCAAGATCAAGTAAATTCAAACCAAAATACAAACACAGATATTCTTATTTATTGACTTTCACGACTAAACACAGGTGATGCAGGTAATTGATAAGGTGCAGGCTAATGCTGCATTTATTGTTGTGTGATTATTTCAATAAAAAGTGAAGTGAAGCATTTCAAAGAAGCAACTCAGAAGAATTCATCACTTCCCCTTGCAAAAGCACTTCTCTCAAACATGACTGCTTTCTGAACAAAGGCAACTGTTTTTCTGCTTTATAGTCTTTAGCTGATGGTCACATCAACCATAAGAGTAGTGAAAAAACTCTGTAATCTCTGTGACTTTAATCACGGCAAGGTAGTAACTAGTTGACTGATTTGAGTGCTGCTGCAACATGACTGGATGATTAGACAACAGCATTAATCTGCAGGTGCAGGTGTTCCTATTGAAGTGGACAGTGAGTAAGGATTACGCTTCTCTCCCAATGTTTTTTGATATTTTCTCTCATAATTATTGACACCCCTAAAAACACAAGCAAATAGTAATTCTCAAATATATTCTACTGTTTTTAAGTTTCCCGGATAAAATCGTCGTTTCAGAATTCTTAAATCCTTAACACAACATACTTACTGTACTGATTTGCACAAGTTAGGTAATATTTATATATTAAAAAATACAAGGAGTGAAAACTACCATTAACCCATAATTTAAAGCATTAAAGTTTCAGCTGTATTATATATAATGTAATTAATAAAATAGCTTTATATAATGATTACTTTAATCATCACTTTTATTCCACCATTTTACTTAAATACAATAATCATAATATTTACAGTGAAACCTTGGATTGCGAGTAACTTGGTCAGTGAGCGTTATTGCAAGACGAGACAAATTTTTTAATAGATTTTAATAAATGAACATTTTTTATTTTTATTTCGTGCCCAAGTGTAGTGTCTGTTCTTTAGTAACTGTACTGCAACAATGGACCCCTTGAAAAAAATTTTAAAAGGCTGTAGCAGTGTAGGAGACAAATCTATTTAGAGGAATGATTCCGTGTGTGTGTGTGTGTGTGTGTGTGTGTGTGTGTGTGTGTGTGTGTGAGAAGTTAAAGTACAGGTTAATTTGTTTTATTCTTTCTTTAGATTTTGTATAAATTTGTTTACATGAATATTCATGGGTTGTTGAACAAATCATCAGAGTTTCCATTATTTCCTATGAGTAAATTCACTTCGATATACGAGCATGCTTCCGGAACAAATTATGCTCACAATCCAAGGTTTAACTGTACAATAATAATAAACATTATCATATTATCATCTAACATGGACAGAAGACATGTGGGTGTTATTTACCTAAGCTCCTTCCCAAACATCAGCAGATCTGTGGAGTTCTCCTTTGAACGCTCTGCCATCCTCTCTGCTCGATCCCGCAGTTTCTGAAAGCTGTTGTGGATGTTTCTGATCAGCTCTCGGCATGTAGTAAACAAGGCCTGGATGTCTGAAGGGATATATTCCTACAAAAAAAAAAAAAAAAAAACAATGCAAAAAAAACCTTCCATCCAAAACCAATGTTAAGGTGTAATGATACTGAATATAACTAATGTAGCATCATATACAGTGGATAACATGAGTGTAGAAGAAAAAGAAGAAGAAACAAACAGAAACCTTGGCTTGTGTTGCATATGTATAGGTCATAAACTCGTCCCCCATTTTCTTGAAAGCATCACGCAGCTTTGTTTGGACATCCTGAGAAAACAAGACATATGTATAAATAGGGAAGTTCATATGACATACATGACCGAATAACAGAACACAATTATGAGAGTAAAAACTCCCTTTATTTCTTTATATAATCCCCTGCTACACTAATGCACTGTCACTAGTGCTTGGATACCATTCAGATAGAAAGTTGTCAGTACGCCAGAGCCATGATCAGACTGCCTACTTTAAGTCTGAAATTCTGGCCTCCCAGGAACTAATTTAATGTTTCCCCAAACATGTAGAAACGGCTTGGAGAGGGGTTATTGCCATCATGGATGTGCAATGATGTGGCAAGTGATGAATGAATGATTGTCTGTAAATGTAAAAGGCTGTAAATGCCAATTGGTTTTATGCCATAATTTGTGAGACATTTCATCACAAGTCTCGGGTTTAACTTGAACGATATATTAGTTTTTTATTTCAGACCCAAGATTGCTTTCAATGTAATAGTAGAACTTGAATAGAACCAAACACACCATTACTTAACTTTTTTTTCTATATGAAATGTCCAACAATCTAGTATATATCAAGTGCCTTGATTTAAGCAATTGCTGTACTTTAAACTTTTACATACATTTTTGCCTATGGATCTTCTGAGCCACAATGTATATCTACTATAAACCCTGGTCAATATTTCACACGTACTCTGCTAAGGTGTTTTCCTGAAAATGACATGCAATGAGTGAATCTGAGAACACTAAACACTTACAAATACCAATTAATTAAAGCCATAAATAAATATGTAGCAAACATTTTGCCTGGAAGCCCCAGCATATTGGATTTCAATTGAATACAGGCAAAGATTAAGAAATTGTCACATGAATAGAGGCTTTCTGTGTCAATTTCATCATATATTCATGTTCAAAAAAGGGGTAGAGTTGTTTCTACAGTATTAAACATCTATATGACAAACGATGTGTCATTTCTACAATATTACACAACTCCTTCTGCGAGGTCAAAGAAATGTTAGCAGGCCATCATAATGATTGTTTATCATAGCAATAAGCCCTATTTGGATAGGATTAGACATTCTGGTGCTACGCTGTGATTTAATGTTTTATCTTATAAAAGTCAGTGTGTGTTCGTCCTCTTATCATAAAAACAAGAACAAAGACCAAACAATCTTCGCCCCCAACACAAAATCTACAGTGTTTTAGTCCTGTCTAGGTCATCAGATGTGATTTTGCAGTCAGATGCTGCCTCTTTTCTTAAAAAACATCAAATCTTACTGACTGCTGCTATTCAGAGTATTCACCAAGCATGTGTATCAGTGATACACACTTCCAGAACTGTGAATGATGAAGATGGTTATAATCTAATTGAGCGATAAATGAATGAGCAGTTACTGTATATAATTGATCTAATCAAGTGTCAAATATCTGGGGTCATGGATTAAACAATTAAAAGCCTGATCATTCTGCTAAGTTTTATTTAATATGAGATCAAAGAGACACTAATTCCATCGACATCGAGCTTGGATAGGGATATGGGATAATAAATATACCCATTAAAACATTCAGTATGGCATCCTTTCTACAAACATAACTTGATATTTGGATGGAATTTGTATTTCAAATCCAATGTACTGAAAAACAAAATCAGTACAACAATTGTCCAATGGGTCTACACATGCGGTCAGGTTCACAAAGATCAGTCTTTGTCCAAATACTTATAGACCTGACTGTAGAGAGTGTGCATAGTACAGTTATAATGTAGCAATTCTGTGTGTTTAGTATCAACAGAAAATAATGCATATGAAAAGAAAGATTCCCACCGAGCCATTGAATGTGAGAAATATTTTAACAAGCTCATCCTCTGAGAAGAAGGGATGTCTTGCTACGAGGTTCAAAAATCTGCTCAATCCACGCCGGCGTCCTTCGATGAACTCTCTCTCTGCCATCGACTTCAATACTGTAGTGAACAGAGAAGGACAAATGTTATTTAAGCTTAAGTATAAATTGATGAAATAAGTATAATCAAGCCATCGCCAAACCACAGTGTGCGGATATTGTGCTGGCAGAAGCCTGACTTCGAAAGCACCAAACCACAGCTGCAACCAATAATGACGTTATATTACAATTTTATACACAGGTTTCACTAAAAGTTTTTGGTCTTTTGAATGCATAGAATTCACATCACATCATCATACCTCCTTTAAGTGCTCTTTTGGGTGGTAGAGCAGGCACCATTCTGTAGGCATACCTCTGTAGCAAAAGCTCATGGAAGACATCAAAGTCGCTGTAGCGCCGATAGACGGAAATTTTAAAGCGCTGAAAAGAAAAGTGATAAAAAAAAAAATCCGGATAAGCCTTCACATAATGTTAAACCTGCTAATAGATGTGTGGTTTAGAGTTAAAGAACTGTCAGCCTCTAACCCCATGGAGCATTTTGTCTCAGATGACAGTAACATACAGTAGGACCACCTTTAGTCACGGGAACTGCCTAATTTCTTAGGGTGAGGTAAAAAAAAAATGTTTCTTTGAGATTCTGGTTGAAATGTTTCCACCAACATAGCTGGTGTAGATTTATACATCCCTGACAGAAATCTTCAATTATATTGTATTCCAAAGCTTTTCTATTGGATTATGATCTGGTACCTCGTATCTACAGATGCAGTTTAATCATAATCATGCTGGAAGTAGCCACTAGAAGATAAGGAAGGTATGGCTATAATGTGATGGGTGCTGTCAGCAAATAAGACTGAATGCCAAAGTCAACTTTAAATCGATGCACAAAGTGTGCCAAAAACAACACAAAATTAGACAACCATCAGACACTAAGCATGTTTTGTCAACAGGTTCATCCAAATTCTGTCTCAACCATCATACATGTTGTGGCAGACTTTGAGATTCAGCAGACCAGGAGATGTTTTTTCATTATTTTTTAAATGCTCAAGAATTAGAGATACCCCCTGATTGGGAAATGAGTTTGGAACTTAAGATCTGGCTTTTTCAAGCTCCTTTATGCCACTTTATTTTTTAAGAAAGCATTATGGTCTTAGGTTGGTGATTAGCTTAAATATTTTTTTGTTACTTCTGCATTGTTTATTGTATTGGATGAGTAGTTTTAATTATTTTTATCTATACCCACTATGTTAACTCATATAATGATCTTAGACATGAATATTAATTGAGCAAAGCAGAGAACCATGATAAAAAATTTTTTTAAAAAGGCTCACTGCAAATGCTGGCCGAGGCCCAGGAAGTGTATAAATGTTAAAATAACTCATAGTTTATGAAAACAGTCAGCAAAAATCATATCAAATCATCTGATAAAGGACATAATGTGGTGAGAGATTTTTTTTACATTCTGTGTGTGTGTGAGCAAAGAGTGAAGACAGCCAGAAAGGCAGACTACATTTAGAAATATAATCACTGTAATCACTGTCCCAACAGATTACATGGCACACAGCATATGCATGTGGCAGCATGTGGTTTTGCGTTTTATTCTGTAAAGAAAGAAATCAGAGTAGTTGGGGCCATGAGGATGCAGAAGTTTAATCAGACATGAAAAATTGAGGAACTCCAGAGACAGGGCGAGTGAATTAGACAGTTTTAATCCAATGGCACAAGGAGAAGAACGAGCTCCACTCCATTTGCCTGTGTACAAAGTTGGTCTTATGCGTACATGCTGTTATTAACAATACACTTCCTAATCATAGGAATGATTACTTTTCTAGGTTCATATTTTTTGGATGCAAGCTTTGGATATGTATGTGTATATAACATATCTTTACACATTTTTATGTATTGTACAGTAGGTAACCCTTATTACTTTCTTATGCTTCTTGTGCAGCATTAGAAAAATGTGATCATATAGTGACTTTGACCACAGTAGGTTTTTTTTTGTTTGTTTTTTCATATCAGTTAGATTTTTGGGGCATTGCAATTTTTTAATTCAATGAAATTCAATACAGTTAATGTTTATTGTCTGATTTGTCTTGAACAGCTATATTTATTACAGGTATAAAAGTAAGAAAATAAATCATCTCTCATATAATTTTTTTTTTCTGGCGGTAATGCAAAATCCACACAGAAATTTAGGCTTGCCAAACATGGACGATTGAGGCACTTTTTTTTTTTTTTTTTTTAACATTTTTTGCAGTGACTGTTATATTTTTAAGAAATTAGTCAATTTATTTTATTAGTCGATCTATTTAATTCGTTTATGTAAATAGCTCAAAAAGTGTGAATCAATTCAAATAATTGATAACTGAAATAATCAACAAAAGATTGATTAAATTGGATAGTCAATTATACAGCACAGCTTTAGATACTGAAAATATCTGTATGGGATTTTCACACAGAGTTTACACAAAATAGTGTGGAAAAACAAAAAACATCCATTGAGCAGCAGGTTTTCGAGTGATCAGGATCACTGCATTAATTTAACCACTGTTAGTTCAGGAACCTAAACTGGACAGTTAAAAACTTCTTGATTTCTGATATAAAATGCAGGTGTAATTGTTAGAAATTTGCATCAAAAGCATGAATCAATAGACCCAATTTGGCTTGTGCAGGAAAGTTGATATTCAATATTTTCCAATTATGTAAATTATTATGGTCCAATGTCCAGTGTTGGCTTGATTAGGGTAGCGCAAAATGGCCTCTCCTGAAACGGTCATTCCCACACCTTACCAAGCACCCATACCCTGTGCTTGGAATGATCAACTATTTGAGGCAGTCGAG
The DNA here is from genome assembly GCA_030014365.1 of Clarias pachynema. NCBI lineage: Eukaryota > Metazoa > Chordata > Actinopteri > Siluriformes > Clariidae > Clarias > Clarias pachynema. The sequence goes on along the minus strand of JAQMYL010000023.1, from coordinate 35,131,852 downwards.
GTTTAATATTTAAAGCTTTAGGTTGATGATCTAAACGGATGTTTTCAAGTCAGAGCACAGCCACGCTGCAATGTTGGGCCCCTTTAGCGAGGCCCCTAAATCTTTCTGCATCAGATGCCTTATTACACAACAGATCCTGCACTCTGACCCCAACTTCCTAACCTCCCTGTGAAAATGTATTCTTCTGATCAGACATGGTCTGCATGACTATCACTGCCAAGTGTCTGGGAAAAAATTTAGAAAAGTATGCAAGCTGAATTTATAATGTCCACTAAAATTTGGACAGCATTACAAAATGGCTACATCAAAAACAATAGGTGGGGAAGAAATTCAAAAACAGCTCTAAAACCAAATTCTCTACGATGTTTGTTCTTTTAATATTCTGTGCACTAGACAGGCACTGACTCCTGAACACCTGACTCTCATTAGCACAGTGTGACTGGCATACAAGTAGAAAAGCTGAAAATAAATTCAAGCAGGCCGCTTGAGATCACTTTTTGGAATGCTGTGCGTGAGTATTTTTCAGTCTACTTTATATATGAATATTTTCTCCCAAAATGTTAAAATCTGAGGTGCTCTGTAGCTCTCATGCTCTCATACAAACACGTGTGCGTATACACACACACACACACACTTCCCTCAAAATCTATGATGCTTTATTATAACCAATATTATAACCAATTATTTCCTACAACATGGCAGTAACTAGATTAGTGGTTATACAAAGGGCATTCAAGTCAAAATGGAACTAAAGTAAAGTTACTAGAGTAAAAACTCCATTTTTTTCACTAGTGCTTGGAGACCATCATGATAGAACATTTTCTCCGGAGCCACGATCGGACTTCCTGCTACACATCTGAAACGCTTGCCTCCCAGGAGCTTCTTTAATAGCCCAGACATGTGAAAATGGCTGTACAGTGGATGTGGCAATAATTCCCAGCTGGGTTCCTTTAATGTACAAGTGGTGTTGGTCAATAATGTGTAACAAACTATCAGTAAATTTTTAAGGTTTGGACGTTCTGCTTGCTGAAACTTCACAGGAACGACTACAGTAGGTTCCGAGCCGCCTCAGCCAGGATCATCATTCATTGGCTTCTTTAAAACATTCAAATGTTTTTCTGCGGCTAAGAGTCTCATCACCGTACCGTATCAGTCCCGGTTTGAATTGAATATCCCTTGCAGTTCAACTTGTGCTATTTCCAAAACACTTTTTAAAACTAAAAAAAAACTTTGTGTGTGATTTTTAACCTCAGCCACTTACATACATTCTGAAATTTTGCTCTGCTTCGTTTGGTATGAAACAGCAACAGTTGTCTATTAACCTGTCTGTCAAACAACCATGTCTCTTTTTCCATTTGCTGCCCCCCACAATTTTTTTTTTAGAATTCCTAATTTAATTTTAATTGCATGCATTATTTGTGAATCGTCTTTCGAATCTCCCCTTACCTCGCTGGTGATCTGATACTCCACATGTTTAAGGAACAGTCCTTTCTTCTCAGGGATGAGCTCCACCGTTATGGTGTCCTTGCCCAGCAGATTGGCCAGAGACAGAGACATGAAAAGGGGGTTCTCCTGAACTGGTTGTACTCTTAAGGCCTGTAGCTCCTTTGGGTCTCCCAGCTGGGGTTTAGGAAACTCTGTTTAAAACAAAACAAACCAAAAACAACAAAAAAAACTCATTAAGAGGGACAAAGTTCAACTGTCAGGAATAACTTGGTGATATAGCAACTAGCAAGTAGTAATAAAGACCAAAGGCTTTGGGGAAAAAAAACAAAATGGGAAGACAAGATAAGGAAAGTACCTTTGGTCATTTACAAGCATCAGGCTTGTCATGTGTCTTCAAAAAGTCTGACAACTCGAGACAACAAGACTAAATTTCGTCCTAAACTAGCGTCATCTAGAATGACCAAATGCTTTACTTCTGTCAGAATGCTTCATTTCCTTAAACAACTTGGGACATTAAAGAGATTTAAAACTTAAGATTGGTCGGCAATTACTTATTTTTTCGCTAACTATGTTGAGATAATGGACAGAAAGTTTTGCACCATCCAGACTTAATATATATTTTATATTAACATCCAAAAATGTTAATACGAGATTGGTGATCATATAAATTAATTATAAATTAATTGTATCCAGATTGGTATTATCAGGTGAGTTGACGGAATTCAGACAACGTGGCCAAATACCCAAAAACACGTTGGTGGTCTTTGACAAAATTGTAGAAGCTTTGAGAGAAATCTTATCAGTTCTTGACATGTCTTGACAATTCATCCCAGATCGTGAGATGTTGTAGCTACTCTGTAGATAAACTACATCCCAAGTTATTCATGAATGCATCATAACATATGCTAACGCATACCAAATTCATAAGCACATGTGATCTCGCATGGTCAAACAACCAAGAACCATCAAGAATCAACATTTTTTATTTGCACACTTTCTCACAATCAGTTCAGAAATGAACCCAGAACCAAAAGCTTGTATGAGACTCCTTCTATAGACGTGAAATAAATGTCACATATTTGCATTAAAATACGGTACTGTGCAAAAGTCTTAAGCCACACCTCATTTCCTCAGATTAAATTTAATTAGGCCATAAAGATTAAATTAAATAAATGGAAACAATTTACTGTGACAGGCTAAAAAGTATATCTAGACACTTTGCAAATGTAACAGCCTCAGCAACCACCTCAAATCCTGTCTACGCTGTTCCAATCATTCAGCATTCATCATCGTCCGGCATGCTAATCACCAACCTGATCGTCTGTCATCATCTGCACCTGTCTCTCAATTTACAATTTACAAGCATTCTTCTGGATCACTCTAATAATGTCAAATTTGCTCCCCGAAGGCATTACACCGTTCACATGGTATACCAGTAAGCACTAATCGTGTGTTTTAGCAGCGTCAATCACGAGCGATTTGTGAATATGGCTCGATGCTAAGACCTGGGTGGTATTAAGCTCTACAGTACTTATGTGAGAGAAAGTACATGAGACATCAGGTTCTCTTTATGCAGCAGAACTCCCACAGGAACAGCACCTGAAACAACATCATTCCACCAATCTTTCAAAAAAAAAAAAATAGAAGCTTAAGGTTGCTGGAACGAGAACGAGTTAAAAAGACTCCAACATTCAAAACATTTCCTGTCTTGAAAACCAAAAGGAAGTGAAATGTTCTAAGAATGAACACAGAAAAAGCTAACTGTAGAATGAAAATAGTATTGAATAGGGAGCATCCAAGTGTATATTCTCACCAAAAATAAATCTCCGAATTCAACAGGAAGGGGTGAGAACACACAGGGAAGCAAAACACACAAAAATGCTGACGTGGTTGGTTTTTCAAGACTGGAACAGAGTCCGGATAAAACTCTGCTTTCTGGAAATTAGTTAGAAACATAAGTCTGTAGACTTGTTGCAGAAATACCTGATACGAGGGCTGACTTGCAGAAACTCTGCTCTTAGATAGTTAATAAGAAGCTAGAAAATCACATGACATGTCATATGGAGCGTTATGGTAGGTGATTGAGATTATTGTCCTTTTAATGTCACCAGGTTACTATTGCTGAGATAAAATGTGCTTACCCTGTATGCAGTTCTCCAAGAGTTTGGGGCTTGGCTGCTTGCCTTGTTGGGCGAGGGCGATGAGTGCCAGGGCTTTATAAAGAGAAACCTTACTCAGAAATCCATCTCCATTATTTACATGCTCTGATATCTGGAGAAAAACATGTATGTTTTAGAGATTGGAAAATAAAAATAAAGTAATTTAAAAATCACGATTCTTTTGTGTGCCTATTTATGTATCGCCATTTTGACCCCAAAATCTAATTTTAAATGATTTATTACATTTCTAATGGAGTTGCACAGATAGATCAACCAGAGACCAGAATTGCCTTGATTACCCATTATCGATCGACTGGACATAACCAATTAAATGCTGAGTGCATAAGCTTCTAAGCAGTGCAACAAAAACGCATTTTTATCAAAACTTGTGCAATGTTAAGAAGCCTCCAATTAGCATTTTTCTTCCAAACTTTGCAAGCGAATTAGTTTCGAAATACACTCACTATACACTCGTGCACCAGTCTCAGAACTAGGAGTGAATTATTTCCTAAGTTTGTTTGGAAATAATAATTATGGGTACAGTATGACAGACATATGTTCTACTCTGCAGAGATTTTGCTTTTTTATTTCTTTTTTTAAGTTAAATGTTAAACTCTTGTGTTTGAAGTCATTTTGTATTGTTTTTAAATGAAAAAAATATGTAGTTACATTTAGCTACTGATGTTCAAATTAGTTGTAAAACTGTTGAATAAAGTTAAGGTATAAAACGTCCGAGCTATGATCTTTTTTTTTTTTTTAAAGGTTCAAGGTCTTAAAATGGTCACATTGGGAAAAAATTTTATATTGAATTGGGATACAGCATTTATAAAATTGTGATGCTTACAGAATTGCAATATTAATCAAATCGGCACATACAGTAGGTATCGTGATAATATCTCATTTGGTGGTGACTGGGGATTCCCATCCCTGTTCTACAGCATGACAACTTGTACACCCAGAAGTGCTGTTATACCATATAGCATCTCAGAACCAGAACATGAGCAGAATTGTTGAGGTGTATAACAAACCTCATTCTGTATGGTGACCGACAGGTCAGTCCTGTTGAGGAGTCTTCGGAACACATCAGTTGACACCCGTTCATCCGTTCTACTAGTGAGAGCTTGGTGCACTTCTCTGTAATACAGAGGGACTGATCCTGTAGATGGGAAAGATATAAAGGTCTTGAATGTGTAAATAATTCTGAATACATGTTATACATGTATCTTTAAGCCTACAAAAACGATACTTTGGGTAATATTTTGCTTGTAGCTTGCCCCATGAAACAGATTTTTTTAGCAGGTTATATGGACTTAATTTTCCCCTTTCCCCCATGTAAACACCACATTCATAAATATAAATTATTTTTAACTGTATCCAATCAGCTGAAATGTATGCAATGTTTAAAAGCATTCAGATACAGGTCAGTGGCTTGAAGTAGTGTTCCTGTACATCAACCCCTCAGAATGGGGGGGAAAAATGTATCTCAATGGTTTTGTTTGTGGTATGGGCGTTGGTGCTAGACATGATAGTTTGAGGTCAGGAAACTGCTGACCTCCTGGGATTCTCACACACAGCAGTCTCTAGACTACTCAAAATGGTGCAATAAAGAAATAGCATGCAGTGAGAAGCAGTTCTGTGAACAGAAGAGCTCTGTTTCTGTGAGAGGTCAAAAGATAATAGTCAGACTAGCGTAACTCAGATAACAACTTTGTGCACTTGTGGTGAATGGAAAAGCATATTAGAATAGACAAATGTCAAACCAGAGGGTCACAGTGGAGTCCACTTCGGTCACCCAAGAACAGAAAGCTTAGCCTCCAGGAAAATGGGCACCTGCTCATCAAAACTAGACAGTGGAAAAACAAAGCCTGGTCTAATAAATCCCAAATTCTGCTGAGGTACACAGATGGTATGGCCAGAATTCAGCACCAACCTGACTTGGGTTAACCGCACAGGCTAGTGGAGGTGGTGTAATGGCATGGGGAATGTTTTCCTGGCACATATTGGGTATTTTAATACCAAAGAATTAGGGCTTAAATGCTACAACCTGTTTAAGTATTGTTGCTGACCATGTGCATAGCTTCAAGGCTACAACTGACCCATTTTCTTACGGCTACTTCCAGCATAATAACGCACCATGGCACAAAGCAAATGTCGTCTCGATCTGGTTTCATGATCATGACAAAAAGTTGTATCTGAACCCAGAAGAACTCCTTTGGGATGTGGTGGATTTACAGTGATTCACAGTATGAAAGCACTCCTGAAAAAAATCAGCAGGAAATGACTGATGCAATCTCATCAACATGAACCAGTATCTCAATGGAACATTTCCAACATTTCCTGTGGAATCCATGTCATGAAGAATCCAGGTTGTTTTGAGAGCAAAGGCAGGTTCTAGCCAAAATTTGCAGCAATAATAACTTGTTGTTGGTCTTTCGGCTGCTCCGGACAGGGGGTTGCCAAAGCGGGCCACCCGGTCCTCATACAACTTGGCACAGAGAGATGCGACTCTCCTGGGCTTGGGACCGTCACTGCATTCAGTGATGGCTGGGGTTTGGCCATTGGGTAGGAATTAAACCTTTTCCACATGGCAGGTTGAATTGTACCTTAATATTTCTAAATCATATGATGAATTGTTTAAATGTTTAACTAAATATTCACATGAGCATTTGCATAGCCAGGAAAAAATGCACAATCATCAAAACATATATACATATGCATTTGTATACATATAGCATAATGAAGAATAAAACTAATGCACACAGCATCGTCAGAGATTCCTTTTTATCCAAATCACAAACATTTTGACCTCCTTCCATCCAAGAGAAGGTGCTGGAACATTTGCACCA
>JAQMYL010000023.1:35111865-35122726 GCA_030014365.1 Clarias pachynema | reverse complement strand
ATTTATCTGATTACGGTTAGCTTACGGTCAAAAGCTTGTGTTCTCCGAAGCTTCCGTATCCAACTGAACTAATTTACTATACAGTAGTCGTACAAATTCATGTAACAGTGGAGTGACATCACAGACCAACCTACGACAGTCAAAATGGATGCTTAACTAACAAATATAACAGTAAATGCTAAAATGATGAATAAATGCTTAGTGCTTAACTGATGAATAGAACAAGATAAAATAAATTTAAAATAAAACAAATAAATAAACACAACAACAAATTCTGCAGATCCATCTTACATAACAAATGTGATATGGCTCTTACAGTAAATATTGGTATCTTGTGTACTGTATCTTTGCCGGGTGGTACATTATTTTCCAGCTTTCTTAATACTAAAACTAAACTTAGACTAAAATAATGAATTATTTATTCATTTCTGAATTCACTTACTTGTATTTTCTTAAAAACACTTTGTTACTCAGGGACTTCCCACTCTCACAAAAGATGATCTTCCAGTTTGACTAGCTCAGCCTGTGATTTGATCAGTTCCAAACCTAGGATACAAACTTTACTCAGTTCCTGTACACAGTCAGCTCATCCACTTCCTATACACAACGAAAAATTCCTGCAGAGGTGGACTACTGTTTTTTTTTACATATACATTGTCCTTCTTCAATCCAACAGGCAAGTTTATTGCTTCTACAGTACTGTATACATGGCACATATCCCAAAATTAAAATTTCTTTTTTTTTCTATTATAACACACACACTTTACTTAGGTTCACTGTATTTCTGTAAATAAGAGAAGAAAAAAAAAAACACTGTGTGAGTGTTCTACCTTATCCAGTCCTCTCTTTAAACATGATGGTAGGCTCAATCTGACTGGGTGTGGTATCTATTGAATATTCGGCTGACATCATCACACTGAAATGCCGCCTTTTGCTCTTCCTCATGTGGGATGAGGCAGAGATGGACTGCTGCATGGAACTGTTCTTGTTATGGAGTCTAGGAGAAAATCCACACATCATAATTATAATCTGTTAAATCTCATCTCATTATCTACATTATCCATTTTATCCTGTATTATGGGTCGCGGGGGGCCTGGAGCCTATTCCAGGAGACTTAGGGCATGAGGAGTGGTACACCCTGGACAGGGTCCAATCCATCGCAGGGCACACAAACATACACATACTCACACATCTAATCGCACACTGCAGGCAATTTGGTAATGCTAATTAGCCCAACCTACATGTCTTTGGACTGTGAGAGGAAACAGGAGTACTCACCGAGCATGGAGAGACCATTCAAACTCAATGCACATAAAGGCAGGAATCGAATCTCACTGGGTATCAAACCCAGACCTTGGACTCAACAAAGCCAATCAACGCAATAGTTTACCATAAATAAACAGAGTACATAAGCAAGTGCCCAAATCCTCATGAGACGCAAACAAAGGTCGACACAGCATGGCTTACTCCAAAAAAAGGTATGTAACTTTAAAGACTGAATCTTCAAAGATGTATGAACAGAACATTGTATGTTTATCTTCCCTGCGGTTTAAAACCAGTTTGTCTCATATGTTCCGAAACCGTAGTGCTAATTAATACAGAGATGTGAAGTGCCACTATGACATAAAATACAAGTCATTAGAGCAAACATATCCACAGCAGTCTGAGGCGGGGCTGTGTAAAATACCCAACTGACAGTGTTATGCACTCAAATCAAAATGTTGAGTAAAAGTGATGTTATGAACAGTCATATGAACAGGATGTAATAATCGAAATGAATACAACTTAGCGTAAACAAGTCGTAAGATACCCAACCTTACAAAATTGTATTTCTTTGTATCAATGAGTTCTGCTGTTGGTAGAGAGTTCTGCAGTACAGAAAGACAGGCTTACATGTACTTGTGAAGGGGTTCAACCTGAAATAATAATATCACTGATTACATTGAAGCTTTTAAGATTATTTTTAGCTGTTTTTTTTAGCTTTAACCTTTTAACTATTTCTATAAACTCTTTACCCATCAATGAGGGGTACTTATGCTAGTTATTGAGGGGTACTTCATAATCATTATTACTTCTGGGATTTTAGACATCTTACATGCACAAGTTCGCTATGTTTCTGTAAATAATAAAATTAAAAACACTGAGTTTTCTACCTTTTCCAGCTCACTCTTCAACGTTGCCACAGTGTTGGTGGTAGGCTCCGTTTCCTGTGTGGTTGCGGCATCTAGAGGTGAAGAAGCCTTCACAGCCTCAGTGCATTTAAGCTCTGAAGAAGCCGGAGGAGATGGAGGTAAGGGGCAAAGATGCCACAGCAAGTGTCAAAGATGCCACAGCAATTTCCATAGGAGTGATGCCGAAAAGCAACTGAGTAGGCCTTCTACAATGGTTTTCCTGAGATTAAGAGAAAACAAATAAAGGATAATCATAATGCTCCTGAATTATAACAAAGTAATAAAAAAAAAAGTTCAGAGTGTTGTGTTTCATTAAATAGCAATGAAAGAAAAATAAAGTTTAATTGTTTTACCTTGTTTTCTTCTCTTCCTGCCAACTTTCTGCTTTTCACTGCCCTAATTTGCTTCACCTCTTACATCTAAGGGATGGAGAAGAGAAGATGACTTCTTGTCTGACATTTTACTCCTGATTTAGTCTACATGCACAGATTCATCATAATGTTTCTGGACTGAACTGAAATAAAGTAATAATTCAATCAGTACCACCACATTCATTAGTTTCTTTCCCTCTATGTAGTCTGTACATATACACAGGGAAAGATTCTGTGCTTCTATAAGTAATAAAATTAATTATGTATTAATTAATTAATAATTTTTGCTCACTGAAGTAGTTCAGTTCTGAAGAAATTCAGATGTTGGTGGCCCTCTGCTGAAGGAATGGAGAAGAGGAGCTGACCCAGCCTCCTATGATGCTTTTCCTCAGAGAAAAAGCATAGGTTCATCATAATGTTTCTACATTATAATATAGCAACAGTAAACGCATCAGCACTAAACTTTTGTACATAAACTAGAACTGCGGGCTTTAACATTTGTAAATGATACATTACTCTGCATTCAGGCAGTTGTCAAGCGATGTATGTGAAATAGCATAAAGAACTGGTCCTAAAGCACTGCATATTCATTCTATATAAATGACACCAGCAAGTACATTACTGTGTAATTAGAGGTCTACTGTGATTGGAAGATGGGCAAGAAGAGAGAGTATTTAAACTTAAGCTACACACAGAGCAGTTGTTGGTAGTGGCTTGATGACAACTGCTGAGGCCTCTCTTTATTCCCAGACCTGCTGTTGTTGTGAAGCGTTTAGGTCGGTGATTTGGTGTATCTTTGACTTAATTGTGGTGAGACTATTAAAGTAGAGCTTCTGTCCTTTGTCTCATTGATTACAGCTATGTTTGAGACTTCAAAGAGTGAAGTTGATAGTAACTTCAGTTGTTTGATGTAAATATTCATTTACTTTATTTAATGTCTTTATCTTTCTTTGTTGGGGCAAGTAGGAAGGTGGGTGCCATACAAGCCAGTTAGCCACAACACTACATTCATTACTTATTCATGAACTGTAGACTACAGCAGTCATACCGCATTACTGAAAAAAATAATTAGTAAAATAGCTAATCAGAGCCTCAACATAACAAAACTGCTTCATCTGAACATACATTCAATCTACTGCAAGAAAAAAAAAATAGTGCTCCCTTCTGACATTATTTGGTATTGCCGTGAATCCACATTCCTAAACCCCTGACTGTTAAGATATATATATTTTAAATTAATGAATAAAATATGCAAGGAAATTAAACAAGTAGAGTACATCTATGCTTTCTGAAAATGATATTGTGCAAGTTTGGTCAAAAGCTCATGAATGGTTTAGGAGGAGTTGCGGATAGCAGATTTGGTCATCCCACTTTTGTTTCAGAAACAAAAAAGTAAAAAAAATTAACTAGGAATACACATCTACACTTACTAATGTGTAGGTTTGGTCAACTAATGTGTAGGTTTGTACTATTTCTCATGCAAATATGCCCTGGATTTAGAGTATGTTCATAAACACAAAATAAAGTTGAAACATAAATCAGAAGTTATCAAATTACATAAAATTATTGCATTATCCTTTTACTATGCATTATTTACTTTTCTAAATGAGATATGTAGACATTAATGAATTAGATGTTGTTTACTGAATGGTCTTGGAATCAGCAACACAGTAACATTCAACATTAAACAAAAAGCAATAATTAAAAAAAAAACATTAAAAAATACATTAAAACTATACCAAAAAATACATATTTTGCCTATTCATGTGTCAGAAGTTACAAAATTCTGAAATTTCACCATGGTTTGACATGAACGGCCAATAGAGTGTCTAAGAGGTTAAAATAAAGATTTAAAAAAACAACTCAAGCCAACAGTAAAGCATCCTGAGAACATTCTTGTGTGGGGTTGTTTCTTACCTAGGGGAGTGGGCTCACTCTCAATTTTGCCTAAAACACAGCCATGAATATGGAATGGTACAAAAACATCCTCTGAGAGCAACTTCTCCCAACTATCCAACAACAGTTTGGTGACGAATAATGCCCTTTTCAGCATGATGGAGCACCGTGCAATAAGGCAAAAGTAATAAACAAGTGGCTCATGGAACAAAACATTGAAATTTTGGTTCAATGGCCAGAAAATTCCCCAGACCTTAATCCCATAGAGAACTTGTAGTCAATCTTCAAGAGGTGGATGGACAAACAAAAACATAAATTCTAGAACAAAAATCCAAGAATGGGCTGCCATCAGTCAGGATGTGTGCCAGAAATTGATTGACAACATGCCAGGGCGAATTGCAGAGGTCTTGAAAAAGAAGGGTCAACACTGCAAATATTGACTCTTTGCATAAACTTAATGTAACGGTCAATAAAAGCCTTTTAACGCTCATGAAATGCTTGTATTTATACTTCAGTATAACATAGTAACATCTGATAAAAAAAATAAATAAAAACTGAAGTAGCAGTAGAGTTTTAATTAGAAAATTATTATTTGGATCATTCTCAAAACTTTTGGCCACAGCTGTGTTTTCTTAATGGAGTCTTTCGTTAGAGGTGTGGCAAGGGTCTGACTAGGTAGAGGTGGGTTAACTACTGTGAAAGGCAGTCTTCATGATGGTTGCTTGGAGAATGCGGTTTGGGTCTTTACAGGAGTTTTGAACTTCAGCAGCATAATCCTGAAGCTCAAGCTTGAGCGTATCCTTCCACTCACCAATTGTGGACTCAACTTTCACAATGTTGGCCAGAACTTATAGTCCAAAATATGCCTCCAATCTTCATGGGTCCCATGCGAGGATAGTTGACAAGTCATCATGGGCCATATAGAGAGGAAAATGACTCAATTTACACACTTGTATACAGTGGGTACGGAAAGTATTCAGACCCCCTTAAAATTTTCACTCTTTGTTATATTGCAGCCATTTGCACCCCATATTGACAGAAAAACACAGAATTGTTCACAATTTTAGAACATTTCACACACACAGGGAACTTGATGCCAAGTTTGGGAGTAGACTGCAACAGATAACTGGAGGAGGTGAGCAGCACACTAATCCTTTACACAAAAAAGACTGGGGTATTGGAGATGTACAGGTTCAGAGAAACTGTTTTTTAAGCATGAAGGTATGTTATGGATAGGCATTAGGGACAGATTCAATTAAATTCAATTTTATTTGTATAGTGCTTTTATCAATTGACTTTGTTGCAAAGCAGTTTTACACTAACAATTATGGACGAATTATGTGTATGAAATGTGAATGTGTATGAATCAAAATGATAAGATTGTCCCTGATGTCCCTGAAATCACAGGTTAATTGGTCTGTCTATCACAGCAGGTTGCTTTACTATTGAAGAGACAGGTGAAATTAGGACAAGTCAGGGTTTCAAAGGTGAAAAGGTCCAGAGACAGGTAATAGCAAGAAAGTCTTTACTGGTTTGATTTAGGCAATGTGGAGCATAGGGTGGATTCATAAGACCTTGGCCAGTTTCAGGCAGGTTGCCACCGGGTTGAGCTCCTTGGAGATCCAAAATGGCCCAAAAAAAGAGGGACAAGTTTCCAGGAGGTGACCTTTAAAAGGAGGTTGAGCATGGGTAGCCAGACGTTTTGATCAAAAGGGCATGGTGGTGTAGGATGCTGCTTGGCCCATCTGGAGTAAGATTTTGAGCATTTGAATCGAGTAGTTCTGGCTTGCTTCCAGATACGACGGCATTGACAGACAAGGAGTAGGGCAGATGGGACAGAAGCCTCAGGTTTCTGTGATGAAAACAGATGAGGTTGATAGCCATAGGCTGCCTGAAAGGGGGGAGATCTGTAACTGATGTTGAGAGTAAATTGTGGACATATTCTAGTCAGGCATGTCAGGTTCAGGTTCGAGATGACAGCTCAGTGGAACAGGGAATGTGAAGTCCAGTTTCTAGTTCCTGTGCACAGGTAGAACAGGCACGTGTCACGTGAGTGTCAGCCACCAGAATTATTGATAGACAATGGATAGCATGCATGGAATACCAGATAACAGAAAACTTTATAATCATGACACCAGGACAAGACTTGAAAATGCACAGGGTTGGGTACAAATAGACGGTTTGGTGGGCACTGCTGTGGAATAGGTAGATGCTGAAGCTCTTTTCTCTATATCTAGTTAGAGGTCATGGATCAGGATAGATGAGTATACGATATGCTCCACTGGCTCCTAATTTTCCACTGGGGTGAACTGTCTGATTGAAGTGAGCCCCCTCACCAAAAAAAAAAACATTGAGCCTGTCTGGGATTCAACCTCAAGGTAAGAAGCACCATCTTTTACTATATTCGAGGGAACACATGCTTCATAGCTCCCTTTTGAAGCTCAGCAAGTGCCCGAAATGCAAATCATGAGAACATCACTCTCATACCTGGACTGACCACAGGAAAGACAAGTTTTTTTCTGTCATCTTATGTCCAGGCTGTTGCTGTTATTGTTCCATGTTTTCCACCATGTTCTTAACTATTTTTCTAAGGGCATGGTAAAAAATAGCACAGTGGCAGTCTTATTCTAATATTGGCGAGGACATGCTGTTTGGGTCTCTACAGGAGTTTTGAGCTTCAGTAGCATAGTCCTGAAGCACAAGCTTGAGCCTGTACTTCCAGGACATTTAGCAGATATTCAATAAATTGAAGACAAGAGTGATTCCTCATGCTCCCAGAATCCTTTCACAATTACAGTCCTGGAATATGCCCATGACAACAAGGTAGAAAAAATGCATACATGTGACAACCTAGACATTTAGTCATTTCAGATAGTCAGCTGACCTCATTTAATTGTCACATACCATTTATCCAAGTTATCTAATCTCATTTAATTAATGTCTTGGTAATAATGTATGTACAGAGTCGTGCTACCCAATAAAACCTACCTTCACATTAGCTATTGCACAGAGATTTTTCAGATCTCCCAGAGATATCAGCTATGATCACTGCCTGAGCCTATAGTATATCAGGAGACCAAATGTTTAGATAAAAAGCATTTTATTATACTCTAAATAGTGTAGTTCCACTTAACAAAAAAATTTGAGAGAATACCAATCACACATGCAACTTAAAACAGACTTGTAAAGAGAAAACTAGAATGTAAAGTGTAAAAATGTATAGTATTTCAAACAGAATGGAAGGGCATGTCACGTTTCCTGCGTGTGTGTGCGAGCGTGGCATATTCGCAGAGGCAAGATGTCGGTTCAATATAGTCTTTTATTAAACACAAAACAAAAGCTCTTTTAGTAGAGCACCTTGAAACTTTAATATAATACTTTTCACAAAAAACAATCAGCTCTAAACTCAGAATTCTAATTACTACAACAAAAGCCAGACCCTGACTGAAGTTCAGTCAGGCTATTTATAATTAACTTAATTACCCACCTCGGCTCAGGTGATTGCTTCCCTCTTGCTACCTGACCGAGGTGTAGTCTGGGACTTGAAGTTTTCCCCTCTATAATTATAAAACAAAAACACAACCAAAACCAGTCTTTGGGCACTTTGGCGCCCTCTAGGGGTTAACCCTTACAGGGCAGTGTATTGACCTATTTAAAAAAGCCACTACTGTTAGATCAATCTATCTCTCCACTCTTATAGGAGATAAGAAAAATGAAAAAGTAAAAAATAGTCATGGATTCTTATTTAAAACTTGCAAAAGTAAATAGGAATAAGACAACAACAGAAAATGCACACCAATACCATTTAATAATGACTAACAAAATATATGAAAATAATATGAAAATATCTGCAAAAATCAGACAATTTAATAAATATTGATGTAACTATTGTTTTAGTCAAGACCTTTATAATTATTCTACCATCATCACTCAGCGAAGTTTGGCCCATAATCTGTTAACCACTAGCAGCAGGAATAACAGAGGGGGCTGGTTATCAGGGGCAGGGCTTGTAGGTGACTTTCACACACACAAACACACATTAATGGAATCACTGCTGTCTGGCTCACGGATTACATAAATTGTCTGAATAATAGATTACATTTTTGAAAATAGAACTAAATAACTGAGTACTTAAATGGCGGACCTAACGCGTTAGATTACTCATTACATCAAAAAAGTAATCCAAGTAACGCGTTACACCCAACGCTGCTAATGACACACAGTTATACGCCCCAGCAAAGCCAGATGAGAGACACTTGCTGTATAAAATTGAGGAAACTGTGAAGGACATTAGACAAAGGATGCTTATTTGTAATAGAACCATATGCAGCTAGAAGTAAGCTTTATGATCACACAGTAACTCTGGACCGCGACCCTGAATACAGGATAAAGCGGTATAGAAGATGAGTGAGTGAGTGTGTAACTCTGGATGGTCTTTCTGTTTCAAATGTGAAGCAGTAAAATACCTTGATATGGTAATTGATTCCAGTACCTCATTCAAAGTTCATATAGACACTATGAGTAAGATAACCTTCTTTCATTTTAGAAGTATTGCAAACATAAAAATAAATACAATCTCACTACATGATGCAGAAAACTGTAATGCATTACTGCATGGATGTTCTACTAGGTGCAGAAACAAGCTCCAGTCAGTCCAGAATGCAGCAGCCAGGGTCCTCCCTAGAAACAGAGGATATGAATGGTCTCTCACCATGCTAACTGAGTGAAATGTTAATGTTTTATGATGTACCACACCTTCTTCAATCAAAAGATGCAGACACAGATACAGTTTCAGTGCTTAAGTTTAAGGCTGAGACTTAAACATTAATTTAAAAAAAAGCTCTGCCCCCTGCTGTAATTTTCACAATATAAGGTACTAATAAGCAGCCTGCAATTTTTGATTGAAGCTTGGGTTGTGTGCTGTTTGTTTCACCATCCTTCTGTCTGCATAAAGATTCTGTAGCTCTGAGCCAACTTGGCAGAGGAAACTGGAGTGAAAGAGGAATCTATATTCAATATGTATATAAACTCTTTCTGTAGACACTATGGTCTGTGTGTATGTTGGATTATTTTAGAGAACAGAGCAATGCTGTATGCTTTAAACCTGTGCAGGATAGAAAAGAAGTTGTGGGTGTAGCAGAAACTGCCCTGAGTGCACCTGCATATTGATGCCATTATAGTCTTAAAATCCCAAAGAACTGATAATTAGCATGCTTCAAACATATAGAATAAAAAAACAACAGAAAACACCTGAGCTGACTCCATATTTAATGCACTCATTCTGCTAATGATGGTCTTACTGTTTAATTCAATTCAATTCAATTTTATTTGTATAGCGCTTTTAACAATTGTCATTGTCGCAAAGCAGCTTTACACAAAAAAAATATTTATTTAATTTTGTATGGAATGTGAATATGTATGAATCAAAATATTCAGATAGTACCTGAAGAGCAAGACGAGGGCAACAGTGGCAAGGAAAAACTCCCCGATATGGCAATAGGAAGAAAACTTGAGAGGAACCGGACTCAACAGGGGAGACCGGTTTGGGTGAAACAGATAGCAGGAATTGATCTGCATTCATACTGAATCAGGTAGACTCGTAGGAAATTCCACTCCTTAACTATCGAGCAACTGCAGCCAAGTCAAGTCCTCAGAGAAACAGCTGTCAACATCAGTCGAGGCCAAAACCGTCTTCAAGGTAAAGTGTAACAGTCCCGAGACATGGGATGCATCCCAAAGAGACACATGTGACGAGATCTCCAACCAGAAGCGGGGCACCAGGATGAGTCAGACAGGTCCAGAGGGCGGAGAGAGTCTGGATCACTGGCACCTCAGGAACGACATGTGTAGCACGACAGAGAGAGGGTAAGCGATAGAGGGGAGAGCAGAAAAAGAGAGATAACAGTTAGGTATGGTCACAGTCACATAATGTATAATGTGAATGATTATTTAGTGTAGAGTGCAAGTTGTAAAGAAGGTCTCGGGATGCAGTATACTCAGCCATGTTGGGCAAACCAGACAGCACACAGCAGCTCAAAGCACTGTGGAACACATCCATGCCCTTCACTATTTAGCGCTATATAGCAACTATATAAAGCTGGGGTGGCCTCCAACAACAAACAAGAAATATTCCAGCACCCCAATACCAAAGTTGCTGCGTCAGTTGATCATGTCTGGGACATTTCTCCATGAATTAGTCCAAGGATTATATGCCTCTGCACTTCTTAGATGGGTCACACCGTTGATTCCCCTAATGGCATAAACCTGTCTACCGTATGTGACCACTAGTGATGCGCGGGTCGGGTATTTTTCCAACCCGCGAGTCCCGCTTTTATGAAATAATTTCGCCCGCCCCAGCCCGCCCCGCACCACTGTATCTATTTTTACAACCCGCCCCACCCCGCACCCGCGACCATTAAATGA
>JAQMYL010000023.1:35099609-35111765 GCA_030014365.1 Clarias pachynema | reverse complement strand
CGTGCACCTGTGATGGGTGTGCGCCCAAATCTACTATCGCTACTCGCTCACTCCGTAGGCTCCCTGAATAGGCGGCACAGGGACGGAGCCGCCTATTCGTTCCGGCTGGCGATAATTAACGTTAATATCATCTCGGGCTTGCTCCGCATTATAAAAGCAAGGCACGGAGTTTAGTTCGAGGTCCGGGAAGTACGTGATGTGGTGGAGAATAGGAGAGTGGCATGTGAGTGAGGCGATGTGACGCGCCCCAGGGACTTTAAACATGGACACTGGAATTCCGCCCTTTGATCCCCGCGTTGAGGACAGTGCGAGAAAGAGCTGCGCAAGCTCCCGCGGCATCTTCACTCCCGCACCGTGCCCGCCTTCGCAAACTGCAGTGGGCCGAGGAAGGTGCTAAACTGAGGTCTCAAATGAGCCAACACCATCCTCTCCAAAACCTTCATTATATTTAATGAAATGGCAACTGCTTTATAGTCATTGAGGGGGAATGGAGATGACTTCTTTGGGACCGGAACAAAGCAGGATGTCTTCCACAGTCTTGGTGCTCTAAAATCCCACATAGCTGGTTAGCAAAGGCTGATTCAGTCTAAACAGCTGCCTCTTCATCTGATTTCTTGAAACAGAGAGGTGGGTAAGGGGAGTGGTGGGCACATCCATGTTGAGATGTTTCATCTCATTGGCTCAGGTCTCCCTCAGTCTGAGCTTCCTTAGCCTTAAAACCAGTAATATTCATCATACCAGACCACATGTCTCTCACAGTGTTCACCTGGAGTTTATTTTCAAGCTTCCTTCTGTATGCATCCTTGCACTCTTTCAGCTCCTACACCATTTTCTGCATGTCTTTGTCCCCACCTCTGAAGGCTCTCTTCTTCCTGTTCAGACGCTCCCTCAGATCACTGGTACTCAAGGGTTTGTTATTAGGGAAATACCTCACTGTCCTGGTAGGGATGATGTTGTCCAAAAAGAAGTTGGTAAATTGTGTTACGCAGTCTGTCATCTCCATGGGTTAAACTGCTCTGACCATGTCTGATTAATCTGCTCTAGCCCTGTTTGATGAAATCTGCTCTTACACTGATTAATGAATAATTTCAGACCTCATTTTGGCTGCTCTCACTACATGTTTGCCTTTGGGCTTTTCATAGAAATAACTTTTCCAAGTCAGCGTGTGTCAAAGATGGCCTTCACCTACATGCTTGAAACCCAGTGTTAAGTTTTTCTAAAACCTCTACGTTCTCCCCATAACTTAGTCTCTCCCTATGTATAGGATTACTCTGCTGCTCACTTCCTTCTCCAGTTATCTGTTGCTGTCTACTCCCCAAACCTGACATCAAGTTTCCTGTATGTAAGATCCATCAGCAAACACATTTATTATTGTCGTTGTTATCACATCTTTTCCATTGCTTGTATTCATCCAAACCTTTATTAAAAGTTTCTTTGGCTCTCTTGTGTCCTTCTTTTAGGTTTAACCCATCTCCACACGTTCTGCCACTTCCTGTGTCCACCTTTAAACATTCCTTGTGGTCACAGACTGCTGCTGATTGATGGGTGTGTGCATAAGGGTGAGAAGAACCAGGTTGTGGTCTGATCTTCTAAGAGGGGGAAGGGAACTCAATGTATATGCATTCTTCATGTTTGCATGTAATAAGTCCATAGTTTATTTTCTCTAGCGAGACAATTTACAAATTGATAAAAAGTTGGTAGTGCTGAAGAAAGTGAAGCATGCCCAAAGTCTTCTGAGATGGCTATGAAGCATTAGGATGTTGCGTTTGTAATCCAGCAGTGACGAAGTGAAAGACTTCACAGCGGCAGCTGCCGTTGGTGGAATGTAAACTGGAATAATAATGGTGGATGCAAACTCTTGAAGCAACAGACACAAACTTGGCTACCAGTTCAATATCTAGGCTACAGATTCTTTCTTTAATAGTAACATGACTGGGATTACACCATCTGTTGTTAATAAACAATGCAATGCCTATTCCTTTCTCACGACTGCTTAGCCTGCAGTCTCAGCCCATACTGGAAGCTGGTGATGATGTTTTGAGTCTGAAGAAGTTTGGTATTAGCTCATGCGACCATGTCTCGGTAAGGCACATAACACTGCATTCATGATATTCCTGCTGTCTTGTTCGGTGCAAGACGGTGTTTGCCAGTGATCTTACATTTCCCATAATGATGGATGGGAGAAAAAGTTTGTATTTCTTCCCCTTCTCTCTTTTCTTTGCGCCAGGCCTGCATCCTCCATGTTTTCTCCACAGCTTTTTGGGAATTTGGGGACACACTCCGGGTAGTGTAAGTTTGGACAAGATGAAAGAAAAAGGAGACCTACTGTTGGCGATAATGCAAATTACTAGACTCCACTGAGACTCCTTAATGAGCTGATCTCATCTTAGTTCTGGGGGAACTCAACAAGGACTCCCAGAAATGGTTGTGCCATCCAATTACTTCTTCAGTCTGGAAAAGAAGAATGGACAGAGCCAAATTATCCACTCCCTGCTATCAGACACGGGGCAGGAGCTGACGGAACCCACTGACATCAGGAGACGGGCTGTGCACTTTTACTTCAACCTCTATACCAGTGAGTTCATGAACAATGAACAGATTTTTAACTCTTTCATCGTAAGACTTCCTAAATTCTCAGAAGAGTCCAACGAGCTCCTGGATGAACCCCTAACCCCTAACCTTTATGCTACACTACAGCGCATGCAGGGTCAGGAGGCCTCCTGGAATCGATAGTCTAACTGTAGAATTTTTTAAAACTTACTGGAATATTTTTGCTGATGATTTTTTAGAAGTCCTAAATGAACGTTTCACTGATAGATGTTTACTGTCCTATCTCAGAGCAGTCATTACCTTACTGAAACCTTCAGGATATTAAAAACTGGGCCAAAGATTGGGGCCAACAGGCTGAAGGAGGTGATGGACCAGGTCATACACCAGGACCAAACTAACTGTGTGCCTGGAAGGTTAATGTCTGTCTCAATCAAGATGTTTTGGTCATCTCCAGCTCATTGGGCTTAGATACTGGTCTTATTTCCCTAGACCAGGAAAAAGCTTACAACCGTGTTGAACCCCAGTACCTCTGGAAAGTCATGCAGAGGCTTGGGTTCAGCACTGGTCTGATCGCTAGAATCAGAATGAGAATGTACCAGGACATTGATAGCGGACTGTGTGTCCCATTTAAAATGAGCAAAGGAATAAGACAAGGATGTGCACTTGTCTCATCAGGGATGTTGTACACACTTTCCCTTGAACCAATGCTACATAAAATACGCAACACCCTGATTGGTTTTACTGTACCTAATTTTAACAAAAGTATTGTTTTATCTGTCTATGCTGATGATTATATTGTCTTTGTAAACAAACAGACAGAGGTAAATATGTCAAAACGCATTACAGAAAACTTTGGGCTGATTTCCGCCGCTAGGGTCAACTGGAAGAAAAAATGAAGCCCTAGGAGTAGGTGAATGGTCTCCCCATTCTACCACAAAGTTTGTCGTGGAAGAGGGATTTACTAAAATACCAGGGTGTGTTTGTTGGCAAAGAAATTTTCACCAAAAAAAAGGGAAGGTATGGCAGCGAAAACAGAAGGAAGGCTAGCCAAATGGAAATGGATGCTTCCACAAATTTCATACAGAGGCAGAAGTGTTAATCGCAAACAACCTTGCTGCCTCTACTCTGTGGCACTGTCTAGCTTGTATGGAACCTCCTGCCTAACTACTTTCCTACATACAAACAAAAATCATTCTTTTTCTTTTTTTAGACCGGCTTCATTGGGTTTCACAAAGTATTTTATTCTTACAAAAAAAGGAGGGGGGACAGGGTATGAACCATCTGGCGAGCAGAACTGCAACATTTCAGCTACAGTTGGCTTAAAAATACCTGACAGGGCCAAAAGCACTGGTAAGGCAGGAGGTGGCCAGCTGTAAAAAAAGAGTAAACAATCTAAGATTATATGCAACAATAATTTTAACTGACCCTGTCTTCCTAAAATATAACAATCTATCTCCTTGTTATCAAGGGCTTTTTTAATGGAAACATGGAAACTTTTTAAATGGACTCAAGTCAAACCTACAGACTCTCTACACTTGCTCCTAGACCAACCTCTACTCAACGAAGCAAGGTTTGATACAGAAGACATCACCCTAACTGGATTAAACACAGTACTTCTCAAGAAAAGAACACTGCACTTCCAGCAGATAGTAAATGCAGCAGGCCCTGACTTGATGGACACTGAAGCTGTGAGCGCTCTTCAGAGTCAAAGTCAAAGTCCAGGCGTGTCACACAAAAAATCCTGGAACTGTGGACTTACAGAGGATGAACTCCCACTGCTCAGAAGCTACGGTTACAGCTCCGAACAAGCAGGACCCATTTCCAGACATGGTTCGACAGTCTTACTTTGGTGAACTGTCTGGTCCTCTACTGAAGGCCATCACCAAGCAAGCAGGAGGCAAGCACTGTACAGGGCAAGCAGGAGGTCTCTATACAAAAACTATGTCAAGATCATCAACAGAAGCAAACTCTGTAACCATTCGGACACTGAGAAGGAACAGACGTTTTCTAGATGAACAAACTGCACCAGTATGGAGAGTGCTGTACAAACCTCCATTTAAAAAGTGCACTGCTGATGAGTGGTGGTGAGAATTTTAACAAATGTTTTTAATCTATATGAAGAAAAATTCTCAGGAACCACTTTTATCTTGGGCGCAGGTTACCAAAAAAACAAACCGTGTAAAATGGCAATTACTACTGTAAACTTGCTGCTAGAATATATATTCTAGCCACAGTCTGGACCTAACATTCCACCTCTATACCTCACTGACCTCCTGACTTGCTCTACCCTCTATGTAGTTTTTTTTCTACTCGCATATACATAATGCATATATATAATGAATGTTATATAATTTTTTTAATATATTGAATGTTATATAAATGTTGATGTAAATAAGATAAATAAAGTCTTTTGTGGAAAAAAAAATCTCTCTCTTCTCTCTTTTCAGAACAAACTTACATTATAATCATTGAAATGGTCAGGAAGTAACAGTGTGATCAAACAGTTGTGCAGATGTGTTACATGAATAAAAAAATCTAAATTATAGTGAAGCCAAATAAAGCCAAATTAAGTGGCTTATTAGCCAAATAAAGTATTTATTTAGCAGATCGACAAAATAAATAATTTAAATTATATATTGTATCATAATTCATTCTTTAGAACAGTTTACATGCACTTACACAATATTTTTTATTAATTACATTTTTCAAAGTATGCAAGCAGTCTGTAGTCTTCCTTTTCCCCAAAATTTTCTGTACTACATAAATGCATGATATTGTAAGAATTTCTCCTCTCCCTGATTTAATTGGAGGAATTTAAGTTCCTTTCTAAAGGGAATTTAAAATAATGTGCAGGCTTATCCAGGAACATTCTTGACTTTATTATTGAGTAAATATAAAATTTGTGTATAATTTAACTCTGGGAAACATTTCCTCCAAGTAGAACAGTTTCTTTAACATTTTAAACTGTGTTTAAAAACTGGTAATCTGGAGTACACAAGATCTCACGAGAGTGAGCTTCCACATGATGCATTGGAGGGAGACTGGTGGCGAGCAACACAACAGACCTTGGCAGGCTTCTGGCCCACTATAAACGTGAGTGCTCCATTTGTCAGCATAAAGAGGCTCACCATAACGACCACAAAGAAAGGACCAAAGTGTCAGAGGGCAAAGACCATCAGCAGCAGCTACATTGCATCAAGTGAGTAGAGGAGCTCGCTATACAGAAAAGCTGACGAGATCTCTATCGTCAGATCATAACCTTAAGGAGTTAAGTAATTTTTTAAAACTTTGTCTGCAGAAATGTTATGCTTCCCAGTTCTGTTTGATGCTCATGTTTTTTTATGAAAAGCCTTGTCAGATAGTTCTGCTAGCTCTGCTTTGTTTTCAGATAGCTCTGATCTGTTTCAGGATAGCTTTGATAATTATGTCAGCCCTGTCCTGTGCCTTGAGAGCTCTATTCTATTTCCTGATAACTCTGCTAGTTGTGACAGCTATGTCCTCTGGTCTGAAGGCAGTTTTTTGTTCTCTTGATAGCCTGCAAAGTCTCAATTTGCTTTCTAAGCCATGCCCTGCCTGAGCCACACCCTAAACTGCATGAGCCACAGTCAGCCCTGTCTCAGCCAGATACTGCACACTCCCCATCTAGCCCAGCAGTGAAGATGTGCTGCTGTTCCCACCAGCTGGACTTCACACTGGTGCTCTGCTCCCACTACCTGGCTGGGACACATGTTCGAACTTCAAAAACTTCGTTTTCTCCTCCACATAAGTTCAAGGATTTCATGCTCAGTCCGCTGCTTGAGTTCGAGGATGTCATGCTTGTCCCACCATCCGGGGTTTTGGACATTGTGTTTGCTCTGCCGTCTGGGTTCGAGGACATTGTATTTGCTCAGCTGCCTGGATTCAAGTTCCAGCTCTATTCCCATACAAAGTTTCAAGAAGTTTTATTTTGATTCTTTAAAGCTTCTTTGTGACAGTGACCATTGGTAAAAGTGCAATATAAATAAAATTTAACTTCAAGTTGCACCTCAATCCTTGTCGCAAGTTACTGCCTCGTCCCATATTCAAGCCTGTTTAGACCATAGCCACCATGACAAGCCCCTACACAGTCCCAAATTGCTGCACCACAGCCGCACTCTCCGTTTGTCTGACAAAACATTTTGATGGGATTGTCCTGGACCACCTTGGGCTTCACTTCCCAGAGTACACTGCGCCACACTCTTGTGTCTGTGACGTTAGTGATGAAGACATGCAGATAGAGGACCCAAAAGCTGTCTAATAAATACTCTCCTTAGTGCAGGAGACCTCAGAGTAACAAAAGGTCCAAGAAGTTTCTTAGATCAATAATGATAAAAAATCTAAGTCAGCATGTCTCCCCACAATTCATTATTGCAAATCCGAAATCCACTCAAGCCTCCATGTGCAAACATGAAGAAAAGGGCAATCGTGAACTCCAAAGGTACACAACATTGATCAAAGCCACTTACGCTGTCTATGCTTCCACATTGCAAGTCTGGAGTCTGAATAAAGAGGTTAATTGCCTAATCCAAAGGCACAAAGCAATGACCAAAGTCACTTACTCCACCCACGCTTCCGGTGTTTCAAGTTATCCAACAGAGAGTAGGAGCTGACAGCGTGCTTATATAGCTAGACATTGAAGGAAATTAATCAAACACAGATGAGAGTGATTAGCATGGGGACCAGTCAGTGGGGAGAGAGCTGAAAAACCTGGAGTGTCAAAGCAAGATCACGTAGTAGAAGTACTGGACTGGACTGATCAAGCTGGAGCATGACAGTGTCCCCCAATTGTTCTCAGCTAAGTCTGGGTTAGTCTGTGCATAGCCACATACTTGAGACTATTTACATAACATGACGTACATTTTATTTTTATCCCCGATTTGAGTCCTAGTAACAAAAAGATCCTGCTTTCCTTAAAGGAACTGATTTTATTTATTTCAGGTCCAGATATTGTCAGGATCTGTGATGGATACTTTCATGCTCTGGGATGTCTGGACACTGAGGGTCTCGGGGTGCGGCATACTCGGCCATGTTGGGTAAACCAGACAGAACACAGCAGCTCAGAGCACTGCGGAACACAGCCATGTCCTCCACTTTATACCATCCAGCAGTTTCCCCATCATAATATTCCACATTATTGGCAGTGCTAAAGCCATGATGGCCTCCAACAACAAACAGGAGATCGTCCAGCACCTCGATGCCAAAGTTGCTACGCCGAATAATCATCTCTGGAACATTTCCCCATGAATCGATCTGAGGATTATACTTCTCTGCAGTTCTCAAAATATTCACACCATCAAATCCCCCGACAGCATAAACCTGTCCTCTGTAGTTAACCACGCCTAAACCACTTCTTCTGCTGGTCATCTGAGGGAGGAGAGTCCACTGATCCATCAGAGAATTGTAATACTCCGCCGTAAATGAACAGCCATTCCCGTCAAATCCTCCACAAATGAACACTTTGCCATTAAGTACTGTAGCACTTGCATCGCTCCTACGTTCGTTCATCGGTGCGATCATGCTCCACTGATTGTTCTCAGGATTGTATCGCTCAGCTGTGTTAAGCCGTTCTCTGCCATCAAATCCTCCCATTGCATAAATATAGTTGTCCAGCGCACACACACTCACATAACACCGGCAGCAGTGCATGGGGCCCACCTCAGCCCAGGTTCTGGTGATAGGGTCAAATCTATGCATGCTGTTGATGTAATTCCTGCCCTCATATCCTCCCAAGCAGTACACAAAGCCGTTAAGGTACACTACCCCCTGATAGGCTCGTGGAATCTCACCACAGCATGTCACATTAACCCAGCAATCGGCTCGAGGATCATATGCCTCTATGGCATTGGTGGGACCTTCATGGCTCCAGCCACCAATGGCCAGCAGAATGGCACTGGGTAGGCGGGGTACAGTGAGATCAGAGCTGAGAAATTTGTCTGTGTTTAGGTCATACATATTCAGCAGGACGCTGTAGATGATCCGTCTACATGCTGTGTCATTAGCCACTAAATTGTTGTTCCTTACGTTGTCCATAAAGTACTCGTAGGGCAGTAGACCCATACGCACCCTGGCCAGTAACAGTCCAATGTGCGTTTTTCGCTCCAGGGGTGCATGTTCAATCCACAATATGATAGCCTCAAACACTAAATTCTCCTGTTTCACATTTAGCTCATTTTTCTCCATGATCTCACAAAGCTCTTCAACAGTGAGGTTCAGGAACTCCTCAGAGCCACGGAGCACCTGCTCAAAGTGGTGCAGTATGAACTGCAATGCCTGCTGCTCTAACTTCATGCAGAAACAGAAGCGAGCAAAACGCCAAATTCCAATGCAGTTCTCCTGGCACACCTGAGCTTTAAGGAACATGGAGCACTTGTTCACCAGACCACTCATCCCCAGATAATCAGCAGTGATAAGCAGCTCATGCACATTTTCCTCTGTGATGGTAACCCGCTGTATGTATGCATACTCCATGATCAACTCCATTATCTCCGAGGAGATACCGGGGATGTTATACTGGACTTTATCTGGAGGATGATATCCATGGGTGAAGAGAGCTCTGAAATAAGGGCTGCAGCCACACAGGATGACCTTGTGTGCATGGAACTCGACACTGTTGACTTTGAAAAGAACATCACACAGCTCCTTCTCTAAACGCAGCTCATTGAAGAGGTTGCAGGCCATCGTGCCATTCTTCCTCTCCATTCCTCTTCTTTCTGCTCATTTGTCTCCTGTTTAGTGCATCTATGGAGGTCTGTAAGTTATCTTTGTGTGACTGAAAGTAGAGCTTCAGCGTCTGTGTGTTGAGTTTGGCACCTATGACCTCATAATGTTCTATGACCTCAAAATGTTCTTTGAACTCATAATGTTCTGACTAAATTCTCTATCCATAGGAGTATAGATTAAAGGACAGCAGGTGAAAAAGTATTAATAAGCAGACTAAGATTTGGACAAAACTTAATAGCACTCTGCTTAGTAGGTAAGAAGCCAATGGGACTATGTGGGGAATACCAAGAAAGTGAGACTGTCAAGCTTTTTTGCAGGAAATATATGCAGGAGAGGCTAGATAGGATGGCACAACTCCAAGATCTAGATGTAGTAGAAGGCAATGTTGGCTGTCTTTTAGAATGGGGTGTCACTAATCATGGAAGATGGACGGAAACATTGTTTCTTTTTTTTGTTTTTTTGTTTTTGAGAAAAACAGTTTTTTTTTTAATTATCTTTAACCCTCTGGATTCTGAGGGCTTTCTGAAGACCTGCACTGAGTCAGGGCTCTTCTTCTATTTGTGTAAATATCAAATATTTGGCAACATATGAACTAATGCATTTTTACTTATTTACATAGAGCACAAATTGAGATTTCATAATACGTAAGTATGCCATAACCATGTGCATCTTAAACTTATGACAAAATTCACATATTAAGGAAATGCAGTTTTGAACTCAGGCAGAAAAACAGTAACTCAAAAAAGTTAATTGTCAGGTATTAGAAGTTTGAAGGTGTGGACTAGAGCTACTTTGATTGATAAAAAAAATAATTCAGAGGTTTTAGAAATTCTACAGTTAGGCAAAAGAAGAACCTTTGGGAATGTTGATACTCTACCAACAAGAGAGCACCCTCTCAAAATGACCCAAAAAGAAAAACAAAGATACATTAATAAGGATAAAAGATATATTAATGAGGATAAAAAACAGCCCCAAGTGACAAAAAAGATTTGAATGTATCATTAGAACTGGCTAAAACATTGAAAAAGTTGGATGCCCATGGCAGGACACCACAAAGGAAGCCACTGCTTACTATAAAGAACATTGCTGCACACCTGAAGGCACATTGACAGTCCACAGTGGTATTGGCAAAATGTTTTATGCACTGATGAAACTAAGATTGAACTGTTTGTAAAGAACACACAGCACTACACCTGATATAAAAAGGACATTGCATAAAATCATGGAAACATCATTCCGACTGTTAAGAATAGTGCAAGAAACATAATGATTTGGGCCTACTTTGCTGCAGTAGGGCCTGACAAGCTTGAAGACATTGAGGGGAAAATGAATTCCCAAGCATATAAAAAAAAAAATCTTAAGGATAATGGGATAATGTCTGTATGTCGAATGAAACTCTTTAGAAACTGGGTCATTATGGAATTTAACAATGTTCTAATAATAATAATAATAGTGCAGTCAGGGGTGACTGTACTTTCTCTATTCACTATTATTATTATTATTATTATTATCTTAGTTTCTTTGCGTTGTTCTTCAGTAGTTTCCCTAGTGCTACTTTGTCACTTTTTGTTTGACTGCACAGTTAAATGCGTGTAGATATTTTTAATCTCTTTATGTTGTTATTTTGTCACTTGATTTTAAGCTTTGGGAACATGAGTGTATGCAGGAACCGTCATACATTACACATAAAATTGTGTGTATTTAGTTGGATTTTCTCTTAATCAAGTGTATTATCCCCTGAATATTCCCATGAATATAATTAGTAATGCACTGTTTTGTGTATGATTAAACCAAATGCAGATATTTTCTTTGTCCTCTTAGAATATACAGAAACTGAGCCATGCAGGGTGAGGTGTGTGATTAGTGTTAGACAAAATGCCTGGACATAAGTGCAAAACCAATGCCCTTATCTCCTGAATCTCACTTCAAGCTTTTTTCAAAAGTTGGGAGCTATGCCACAAATTTTATGAATAAAATCGTATGGTAAATATGTCATCAGAATGAACAAAATTAACAGAAATTATCAAACCACAGATATTATTGAAATTAAAATATTTCTATTGTGCATCAGAATTTAACATGTAATTTATCTTTCAATCGTGTTTAATCATTCTTATTTTCCTTAAAATATTACATTGTTAATTTTGTCATTACTTCCATCTACGTTTAATATGAGAATTACTGCAGATGGTCCAAGTTTCAGCCAAATGCATCTTCACGTCAAGTCGAGTAGGCTTTTATTGTCATTTCAACTATACACATTTCAGTACACATTGAAACGAAACAATGTTACTCCACAACAAAGATTCTACATACAATATAAATTGACAACATAAACTAACAAAACTAAGAACTACACAAAAAGACAACAAAATGTGCACAAGAGCAAAACAAGAGCAACAACACAACACAAAGCAATGTGATAGTGTAGCGCCGACCAGTATACAGAGGTGAGTTAAAGTAGTGCAAATATATTTTCCATGAGATGGTAAATGAAAATAAAATAAATAAAGATTCTTGTTAAGGTAGTGGTAAAAAAAGGTGCAAATAGCAGCTAGTAAATATTGTGCAAAAAAGCAGTTGCAGGTTGATGTGTGATGGTGTTCATCTGTGCGTGTGTGTGTTCAAGTTCAAGTAGGCTTTATTGTCACTTCAACCATATACCGTTCCTCCAGGACCAAGGTGCTACAGTACATGCAACATAAATTTACAACATAAATTAACAGAAAAACTAAACTATCTAACTAAGAGACCTAGTTAGCTGGCTAGCAGAGACAAGACAGACTGACCTAACATAAATTAACAAAAACTAACTAGCTAAGTAAGACTATCTACAGGTTTTACAGACAACATAAAGTGCACGTGCAA
>JAQMYL010000023.1:35064783-35076005 GCA_030014365.1 Clarias pachynema | reverse complement strand
TATCGCAATCGCAAATCGCAATTTTGACCTTAATAATCGCAATGTGACATTTTTCCCAAATCGTGCAGCCCTAGTAGAATATTTTGATGGTCCTGTGATGTGAAGGAACAGCAGTGTCCTTTGTGTAAACCCGGAGTCCTAGGGAGAATCGGAAATAACGACTGGAAACATTCTCCAGTGCAATACACTTTTACTTCTAAACGGTCCAAAGCATTCAATCGAACAGCAGTCTCACAATAAACAAAGCAGGGAATGTACTTAATGAAGATGGTACCACTATCAAGGTCATGCGAGTTGGGATGTGGCTTCAAGGTGCATACCATACCATAGCACAGCAAAATTATTAAATCAGAAGCTGTTGGTTATTTTTATTATCACAAAATGGGTCTGCCTGTGGTTGCCAGTTTTTAACCGAAATGAAAGGTTATACTCCTATCATCAACCATAACATTACAATGCAAAACATTAAATCCAAGATTGTGCACTGTAGGTTTCCTATGTGCCATCAAGGCAACTGTGGCCCTCAGGCCGTGGCTCCGCAGGGCCTCTAAGGGTGTGCTGTGGTGTCTGGTACCTGGGGCATTGGGATCTGTTTATGCAGGGCTATTCTAGCACTGACTTTTTCAGCATTTTGTACTGCATTGACGTTTCTGTGGGATCGGACCGGACAGGCTGAGTGAGTCATGGGTGAGGCTCAGGTGTCCATGATCCTGTAACCAGTTTACTGGGGTATAACTGAAAATCAGTGTTAATGTGTTCATGTTATGGTTGTGTAACAACACATTTATTCTAATGTGTTAATTGTTCATATTTTTAAAAAGTTCATTCAATCCAAGTGTCATATAGTAAAGGGATTAAAAAAAAAGGTTTCACAAAGAAAAACACAATCATTAATATGGTGATTTTTTTTTTATAAGTTGATGTTTATTTTGTAATAATAGAAGGTGCTTTGAATTTGAAAGTTAGCAAGTTATCTCCTGACACAGGAGTCCTAATTCCTATTACTGTATTGATGGAATCACCATGATTCCCTTCATAACTCTCTCTCATTCTTCCTCAGTAACTTGAGGAAATTGTAAACTGAAGTTCCCAAAAGAAAAACTTTAAGTTCAATTTAAATTCAAATTGTTGTTGAATTGCTGCGGTACAAGAGGAACACTATTTTCAGTTTACAAATTCAAAAACTTATCCAAATACTTATTCACTCATCATCTATACCTCCTTATCCTGTATACAGGGTCCACAGGAGACTTGGGGCACGTGGTGGGGTACACTCTGGACAGGGTGCCAATCCATCACACGGCACACAAACTCACACGCTCATTCAGACACTATGGGCAATTTGGAAATGCCAGTTAACCTATGCATGTCTTTGAACAGTGGGAGGAAACTGGAGTATCTGGAGGAAACCCACCAAGCATGGGGAGAACATGCAAACTCCATGCACACAGACCTTCAAACCAGGAACCTGGAGGTGCAAGGCGACAGTAAACCAAGTGCCACCCTTATCCAAATACTTACTTTTTAAATTCATTGGATTATCTATATTATGTAACCCTTAAAGTACCTGAGCACACATACTCCCAGCATCCATATGCTTGGACAGAATTTGAGAACAAACTTTGACATTGTGTGGCATAGTGAAGTCCTACTCTTCCTCTGTCTGTAACTTCCTTTTTCCTCTCCACATCTGAATTGAAGCTTTGTGTCGAAGAATGAATGATTCAGCCTTTACACTGAGGTGAGACTTCTGCACAAGGAGGAGTTCTGTGTGTGTGTGTGTGCACGTGCGTGCGTGAGTGTGTGCGTGTTTGTATGGAGGTACAGATGTGGACGTGGCATTAGCGCGCACGCACGCACGCACACACACCGCAGGAGTGCGCACTGTGTGGATTGAGACGCTACATTTCAACTACACGGTTGCATGCGATTTGGGACAGGAGGACGAGAGGGGGGGGGGGGGCGAGGGTGTAGGAGAGTGGAGCGCACACGAGACAGGGTTACGTTACAATGTTATGCGCGTGCCCGTGTGTTTCCTCGCTCAAAAAAATGTGTACGGTCATATTCACAATCAGAATTATTTTATACATTATAACACTCGCCCCTCCTCTCCTGCTTTGCTTAGCGTCACTTCCGCCTAGATTTTTGCAGTGATTGTGTGTGTGTGTGTGTGTGTGTGTGTGTATGTTACCTGATAATGAGCAAATTGTAAATACCGGTACGGCGTCTTTGTGCGAAAGGCCTCCAAAGTTTCGGCGTTCGGGTATTTTTTAGAAAACACTGGCATTTCTGCTTTGCACTTTTTCACGCACGCCGCGCGAATGATGATGTGCTGGGTGATGCGCAGGGCCGAGTCGGTCTCGCTGTCGGTGTCGCGCAGGTCGTCCCCGGTGCATGCGCGGCTGCAGCGCGCCTCGCTCTCCTTAAGTAAGCGGTGGATGCGCAGGCTAAGCTCCAAGTAGCGCGCGCTCTCTTCCCAGTCCCGCGCTCCGTACCGCTCCATCGCGAACCCGTAGGCCGAGTCCAGCGGCATCAGATCCGCGTCCGGGAAATTCTCCGCACTGTAGTGCTCGTACTGACATCGAGCCGCGGGCACGAGCACAGCCGCGCACAGAAGCACGCACACACACACGTAAGCCATGCTGAACCGCAGCTATGTTAAGCGTTAAACCAGCTCGTGCTCCTCTTTATCCACGGTGCGAGAGAAGCTACATGTCTCTCGGCACGTAGCTTTAGTTGGTCTGTGTGGGAGTGGAAAACTTGGAAAAAGTGAATTTTAAAAAGTTTTTAAGTGCTGGGGCCTGACTGGGTCCTAAAGCCCGACCCTCTCTGTAGAGTATGCAGGGCAGATAAAGACAAAATCAGCACAGTGCACATATGCTAGTCTGTCAAGAACAGTGTTTGGACCTTTTTTGTTCGTTTGTTTGTTTTTACACTTTGCTTACGGTATGTGTACTGGGTCTGTTGACGTTTTAAACACAAACAATCCAGCAGCCAAACAAGTGCTTTATTTTCCACCTGAAGACCTCCAAGATGAACACCAGAGTAAAATAGATAAAAAATGAAAAGCAATCGTTTAACATGCAACTGACAAAACTGCTATAGCCGAACCACAGACTCGCACTTATATAATTTTAGGTTTAAGAAGAAGAGTGTCTGACGTTTGGTTAAAGTTAAGAGCGCAGTGGCTTAATGGTTATCACTTTCACCTTGCACCTTCAGGTTCTTTGTTCGATTCCCGCCTTGTGTGTGTGTGTGTGTGTGTGGAGTTTGTTCTCCCCATGCTTGGTGGGTGCTCTGCCCCAAGACATGCAGATTAGGCTAATTTGTGTTCCCAAATTGCCTGTAGTGTGTGAGTGAATGTGTGAGTATGTATGTGCCCTGCAATAAATTGGTACCCCATCCAGGTGTATCCCCACCTGCAGTGACTACCCAGGTTCTGCTTGCATCACTGTACTGCAAAGAGCTATTTCAACTCAAATTGGTAATCAACACATATCTGTTCTGTCTTATGCAAGTCACACCCTCATCAAGTTTTGAATGCAGTTTTATGTTGCTGTAAACACTGTAAACTGATTATCTGAATATGTATGCATTTCATAGACCAGTTTTCATAGCTCATTAACATTTAAAAACTCCTGGTGAAATATTGAACAATGGCAGCAGCTAAAGCTTGCTATCACAACAGTGTCCCAAATTCAACAATAATTCAAGCAAACCTCAAAACTTTGGTGGTTCCCAACCCTGGTCCTGGAGGCACACCTGCCCTGCACATTTTAGTGTTTTCCCTACTCAACCACACCCACTTCTATTCACAGAAGGCTGTTAATTATCTGATTATTTAAATCAGCAGTGCTGGGAGCAAAGAAAACACTAAAATGTGCGGGGCAGATGTGCCTCCAGGACCAGGGCTGGGAACCACTATACGGTATAATTATTACATGGAATGCCACTAAATTTTCACCCTCTCTATCCTGCATAAAAAAGGAGGTGAAAGCTAGGAGTTTAGGACCTAGGGAGGTTTTACAGCTGTGCCCATGTTACAGCTGTGATTATCTGTTTCTTTAAATTCCGTTAAGTTGTGTTCGGGGTGCTGTTTCTCTGAGATCTTACAAACTGTTTCGCTGCTACATTGTCGCTGCAGACTGGAGACACTTCTGATCTCTCTCTCTCTCTCTCTCTCTCTCTCTATCTATATATCTATATATCCATCTGTCCCTGTGTAAGATCACTGCTGCAACACGTCTGCAAAAGAGGCGGAACCGAGACAGTAAAGTTTGCAGAGTTTGTTCGGGACTTCTTTTTTTGGGGGCTAAATTAGTGACAGTTTCGGTATTGTTTAGGGAAAAGTGTATGTGTGTGTGTGTGAGAGAGAGAGAGTGTGTGAGATATAATATATATAGAGAGATAGAGCCAGAGATGGACATTAAATTGGCGCTGTGGGCGCTGTATGCGTACTGCGCATGCGCGATGTGTAACGCGGATCCCACCCAGGAGCTGATCATTGATCGATACTCATTACCGATCCGCTGTGGCAGAGAGGTTCAGGTCGGTGATTATGTCCGGTACCATTATACGGGATCGTTTCCGGATGGGAGGATCTTCGACTCCAGGTGAATGAAGGTTATTAATGCTGATTTAGGGGAATTGTGTTACAGCAGTACATGTTAAAATCTGTTCATGTTATACTGCTTGGTACTACTACTACTACTTATAATAATAATTTATCTCAAAATTGCTGGTTACTAACTAACGTTTTAATCTATATAAATAAAAGAAAGGACCCCAGGACCACCAAGTTGCCACTGTTGGGCCCTTGAACAAGGCCCTTCATCCTCAACTGCTCAGATGTACAGTTTAATGAGATAAAAATGTAAGTCGCTCTGAATAAGGGCGTCTCCCAAATGCTGTAAATGTAAATGTTTTGCCTGTACAAATGTAAATGTTTTGTCTGTACATTGGTCAGAATGCCAGCGCTTTTTCAGACAAATATATAGCTCTTTTTTCCCCTCATGGTGGGCGTAACTATACATGTCACTCAACAGAGCCAATCAATATGATAGTTAAATAGTAAATAGACCGAACATGCTTAAGACACAGAAACGACTGTAATGCACCCAAAATGCGCTCAAATCCTCAGGAAACAGAAACGAACGTACGAAACAGCACTTTGCTGCAAATGCCCTATGAAAACTGACCCTTCATTGTCTCATATGTTCGGAAAACATGGCATTAATAAAAAGCAGTCATGTGCAACGCCACCATGAGATAAAACACGGGTCGTTAGAGCAAACATAGCCGCAGCAGTCTGAGGTGAGGGCGTGTGAAATACCAGAACTGAGAGCACACTGTTATGCGCTAAAATCATAACGTTGAGTAAAAGTGATGTTACAGTATGAACAGTTATGTGCCAGATTTAATAATCTACCTTAAACAGGGAGTGTATTCGGCTGATGAGGAAAGAAGTACAATTTGGCGTAAAACAAGGCGTAAGATACGTAACCTTACAATTTTTTTTTTCTTTGTATTAATAAGTTAGGCAGAGAGTTCTGTCATACAGAAAGACAAGCAGACATGTACGTGGGTTTCAACCTGAAATTGATTACATTAAAGCTAATCCGGTTATTTTTAGTTTCAAACCCTTTAACTAATTCTAACTCTTTACCCGTCAACAACATATACTAACAATAGTACTACTTAGAGACACCAATCACTACATTACTGTGTCCTTCACATTTGGAGACCATCTTAGTAAACCCTTTGATTTCTAAGGTCACCGTACTGTACGCTTTGCTTTTTCAGGCATCATTCATTTTCTCACATCCGAATGACTGTGATTTGCTTTCTCATGTCTCATTCCTGTGCCATCCTTTTTGCACAGTAAGTTGCATTACTACATCACCCGGTTGTCACACTGCATTTTGTGCAATTGCTCTCCCTGTCACTCGCTCCCTGACGGCATGTTACTGTGTCACTTGCTTTGTCAGGCCACGCAAACTGAATCATTTGCTTTCTCAAGCTGCTGTACTTCATCATTCCCCTTGTTACACCACGTTACTGCATCCTTCCCTTTCTTAGCACACTCTATCAAGCGTACAAATACGAAAAGGAGTACTCTCACAGGGTGAAGTCAACTAGTAATAAAGTCTGACACTTTATGTTCATGCATCTGATTGAAGTTTTCTGTAAATAAATCCATTAGTTATATTATGGTGTATGGAACAAACATTAAATATTGGATTAGTCTCACTTATTTTGTTCATTTATATTAGCTATTCAGTGTAAGCTTTTTTTATTATCAAAAACACAAGTGTCTGAACCAGGGATTTTAATAAGCACTTTTCAAATGTTATTTTTGTGAGAGGCTGCATGATGGCACTGTGACCTCACCTACAGGGCCTAGGGTTCAATTCCCACCTTGGGTCTGTGTGCGTGGAGTTTACATATTGTCTTTGTGCTTGGTGGGGTCCTCCTAGTCCAAAGACATTCAGGTTAGGCCAATTGGCCGTTGTATGTGGCAGTCCAGGGTGTACCCCGCTTTGTCCCCAAAGTCTCCTTTGATAGGATCTAGGCCACCACAACCCTGTATAAAGGATAAGCGGTGTAGAAGATGACTGAATGAATATTTTTGTAATCTTCATAATGAAAAAAAAAATTAAAATAATAATAAGCTCAGTGGTTAAGGCATTGGACTACAGTTCGGAAGGTCACAGGTTCATATCCCACGACCACCAGTGGGCCCTTGCTCAAGTATGCTTTATCACACTTGAGCAAGGCCCTTAACCCTCAACTCCTCAGATGTATAATGAGATAAAAAATGTAAGTCGCTCTGGATAAGGGCGTCTACCAAATGCCTAAAAGTAAAAATAAATATATTTAAAGACCACACTTAGAACGTATTTTGAGAGCGTGAGCATGTCTGTAGAAGATTGAAAAGTAGGGAAATTTTATTGTTTACACTTTTGTTTAACGCTTTGTAAGTGACCTTAGAGGACTTTAATTTTTTTTGAGGTGCTTTGTTCTTTCTAATGTTTATTTTTAATTTTTAGTCCCATCTCTGCCCCTTTTATCTTTCTATTTATCTTTTATCTTTTATCTTTCTATTTATTTAATTTTTTGAAGTCTTTTTGCGAAGTTTTGTATCAGTTAATGAGCTTTGCTAAGCATTTCACTCATATTTCCAGCTCCAGAAAACAGTTCCAGAATTACTGGTTTTGTCCTGATGCCTGTTACTTTAGTATGTGATTATGGTTTATACTACTATATACTGAACTGCCTGTTTTTTTTTTTTTTTTTAAACTGCTGTGGGCTGAGGATTTCTGCTTTGCCCACAATTAAATAATTTTACTCACTTGAATTCTGTTGCCTCCAAATGCATACTACACCTTCCAAAGAAACCTGATTGGTATAAGCATATACTGTGTGTAGGTGTTTTTTTTTTTTTTTTTTTTGCATATTTTTCTAAAAAAACTTTTAATTAAAAAAAAAAAAAAAAAAGCTTTGTTTCATAAAAATCTATGCTATACATTCCTTAAAGGTTTTTGGGTTGTTTCCGTTTATCTCCACAGCAACTCCACGCATGCCAAATCATCTCTAATTTTCATTATACTGTAGTTTGTCTTATATGTTTTTTTTTTTTTATGAAAAGGAATGAGAGGGAAAAAAAGAAATACAGCATGTCCAAACAAAATGTTCTCCCAAGTTACTTTTTAATTCATTTTATAAATTCTCAGATGACCGTCAAGAAAGATTTCAACCATTCAGTAGTTGAAAGTGAGATTTCCACATTGATATAAAAATGGCGCTTATTAAATTGATATGGCACTTAAATTGCACCTCTCAG
Source organism: Clarias pachynema (assembly GCA_030014365.1). Taxonomy (NCBI): domain Eukaryota; kingdom Metazoa; phylum Chordata; class Actinopteri; order Siluriformes; family Clariidae; genus Clarias; species Clarias pachynema. Next base: position 35,068,162 of record JAQMYL010000023.1, on the reverse strand, counting down.
CAGCGCATGTTACCATATACCTGGAAATACAGTGTGCACATGGTCAGACCATGTGTCCTCTTACATGTGCTAGACATAACACGATTATACATCACTCGCATTTTCTCATTGCTTTGTTTCATTGTTTGCTTTCACACACTTCATCATAAGAATGACACACTTACTGTGCCATTTTTATAATACCTGCATTACTGTAGTATGGAGTATTCAGCCTTCTTCTAGAATATAGTGCTGCTTGAGACAGACTCTTATACTAAGTTCATTGTGCTTATGGGTAACTTCAGTGCTCATGATGAAAGCACTTAGAGGGATGTTCCTAGGTTGAATGCCCTCCTGGCCTCCTTGTTTTTTGTTTTTTGTTTTTTTTCCCACAAGGCCAAGGTTAGAGAAGCATTCACTATAGGCAAACATCATATTTGCAAGTGACTTTGTTCTTTTAATATTTTATTCTTTTAACTTCTGAGGTCTGGACAAACACTCTAACATTTCAAGTGCTACCCAGCTGCGATGAAAATCAGCAAGTATCGGCCCATGATCCTGTCCCAAAAATGAACAGGATTTTTTCTTCAGATCAAGATAAAGTACAGGTGTGGACAAACTAGGTTCCTCTGCAGGGTTGCTGGACTTAATCTTATTGATTGGGTTAGGATCAAGACAGGAGCAGCTGCTGCTCTTCTGAATTAAGCAGTGCCAATTTGGGTGTGATGGACACAATGCACAAGGCTCCAGGAAGAGCTACATTAGTGTATCAGGCAGGTTCTTCTGAACCTAGACCTTGGGGGTAGCAAAAAAAAAAATGCTGCAGAGTTCGTATTTCAGAGTTTTGGACATGTTTGGATTCATCAAGAGGAGCCGGATCTTTTCATAGATGTTTGCATTGTTTTTTCATCCTGCTAATTAAACACACACTGGGAAATGATGAAATTAAATTTACAAAAGAATTAATGACTGTTCTATGTTGTGTCTTATTCTTCTATCTGTTTCTAAGCGAGGCAAAGGGCAAGGCATTGGTTTCACCGGTGGGTGTGGACAGTAAGGTGATTCTTGGCTTGGACAAAGGAGTGATCGGGATGTGCGTGAACGAGAGGAGGAAGATCACTGTCCCCCCTCACCTTGGATATGGCGTCTCTGGAGCTGGTAAAGGCAAACACCAGAACTCATTACCCATTTCTCAGTGTTAGGGGTGTAGCTCAGGTTGACTGTATTACGTCCTAGGATTGAGTTCAGGAGGAAATGACATCACAACAACATTCTTCAGTATCCTGGTCTTCTTTAGAAGTTATTATTTTTAAATCATGTTGTCTATCACTGTATCATTCACAGGTACAGTGATTCCTCCTGATGCAACTCTGGTGTTTGATGTTGTGCTGTTGGACATGTGGAATAAGGACGATGGTGTGGACACTCGTCTACTCTTTAAGCCATTGTCTTGTCGCCGCTCAGTGCAGCATGGTGATTTTGTGAGATACCTTTATAACGGCTCGCTGATTAATGGCACAAACTTTGAGAATAGGTATGAATGCTACGTTACTGAGAGGCTATTTACTGTATATTAAACTAAAAGAGATGAGGCAATGGGTTTTTCTTTCTCATAGATATGGTCAAAAAGTCACATATGACACATATGTGGATGAAGATCACCTGATCAGTGGCATGGTGCAGGGGCTAATAGGAATGTGTGTGGGAGAGAAACGCTCCATCATCATCCCACCATTTTTAGCTTTCGGAGAGAAAGGATACGGTATAAACATAATTACATACACACTCACGTGCCTGTTTGCTCAGTCCAGAAACACAAAGAAATTGAACTTAAGTTCTGAGCAGCTTCTTTTTGAATTCTGAGAATGTCCGTGTGTGTGTGTGTGTGTGTATTCAGGTGTGAAGGTGCCGGCTTATGCAACGGTGGTGTTTGATGTGCTGCTTATTGATCTGTTTAATGTCAAGGATGATGTTCAGGTGGAAGTTCTCTATGTTCCTCATCATTGCACAAGAAAATCAAAGAAGGGAGACTTCATACGTTATCACTATAATGGAACCTTCCAGGATGGAACACTATTCGACTCCAGGTGAGTAATCCCTCATTACAGCGTCCCGGAGCCCAGATGGGATTCTGCTATATTAGGTCAAATAGATAACTGTGTGGGGTCTGGTGCAGTGTGGGGTTTAGTGTGTAGTGGCCCAATCTTGTGCCCCCAGACTATTAGAATTTGCGGCCCCTATTCATTGTTTTAAAACAAGTAAAAAACTTAAGCCCATGGAACTGTGCTGCAACTGATTAACAACAAATTAAAACAAAGACTTATTCTTATTCTTATGTGTGTTATTTTGGGTGCTGAATTTCTCAAAAACAAAAATCAGTAATGAAAAGTAGTACACCACTCCTCTGCAATCAAGGTACAGGTACATATTTGTTCTATATACAGTAACAGTCGATGGTGGCATTCGGTGCAGTGTGGAGTTTAATGCAGTGTGGTTTCTGAGGTGGTATGGGTTTTGGAGCAGTGTGGGCTTTGGTGCAGTGTGGGGTTTAGTGAGGTGTGGGGTTTAGAGTAGTGTCAGGGTTTTAGTGTGTTTTTAAGTTCAGTACACCGTGAGTTTATCTGTGGTTTTGGGTTTTGTGGTTTAGAGTATGTTGTTTGGTACAGTATGTTCTTAATGTGGTTTAGTGTAGTATGGGTTTTAAGGCAGTGTGAAGTAAGTGCACGGTCAGGTGCAACGAATTTGGGGGTTTAATGCTTTGTGTGGCTTACTTTAGTGTGGAATTTACTTTACTTTAGTGTGCATTGCATAGTATATTGCACTGTATAGTTTAGGGCAATGGCAGCATGGTTGCTTAGTTAGCACATGGTTTGCGCTGTCACTTTGCACCTCCAGGGTGCAGGTTTGATTCCCGCCTTGGGGTGTGCGTGCATGGAGTTGGCATGTGCTCACAGTGCGTGATGGATTTTCTCTGGGTTTCCTCCCACCGTCCAAAGTCATGCAAATTAGGCTAATTGGCATTTCCAAATTGCCTGTAGTGTGTGTGTGTGTGTGTGTGTGCCCTGTGATGGATGGGCACCCCATCCAGGATGTACCCTGCCTCGTGCCCTAAGTTTCCTGGGTTAGGCTCCAGGCCCCATGCAACCTTGTATACAGGATAAAGCGGACAATGAGTGAGTTTAGAGCAATGTAGCGTTACACTGTGGGGTTTGTAGTTTAATTCAATTTCAATTTTATTTGTATAGCACTTTTAACAATTGTCATTGTCTCAAAGCAGCTTTACACAATCAAAAGAATTATTTAAGTTTGTATGGAATGTGAAAGTGTATGAATCAAAATGGTCAGATTGTCCCTGGTGAGCAAGCCGAGGGCGACAGTGGCAAGGAAAAACTCCCTGAGA
>JAQMYL010000023.1:34846602-34865752 GCA_030014365.1 Clarias pachynema | reverse complement strand
TTGTTGACAAGTGGGGCTTGAAAATTCGCTCACCCCCTTAAGTGGGGAATGACAGAAAATGTTTGAGAACCACTGGTATAGACCATTATTCAAATTTCAGAAAGGCTGGGGATCATAACTTCGATATTGCGATAGTTTCAGTGGCAAATCCTCGTTACTTGATGATTATCTGATTACCTGGTAGGTGTTCTGTGTGCTTAGTCTCTGTAGATCCTGATGAGCCTTCAGCAGTAGGTTAACCAGTCGTGGTATTGCACCTGCTTCCATTAGAGGCGCCTGATTGGCTGGGCACAGTGCCAAATTGCGGATCAGACCAACAATAGCCTATAGGAACACAAAGTGAAAAACATGGAATATGATTAGATTAAAATGTGTCCCAAATCTTACTAAACATTCGAACTGATTAATAAAATTTTCAATTAATTTAGATTTTCAATCAATTAGCATTTTTTATTTATTTTAAGTTTTAATATTTGACCACAGTAAATTTTAATAAATTAAAAACTCCCTACATTTGTAAAAATTCTATAATCACAAATTTACATGAAGCATGTACAGTAGATTGTTAGACTCTGTGGTCAAGACAGTTACTGACTATACACAACCTCACTTTAACTCCAAAGTTAAACTGAATCTAAATATAACCTCATTATTTTCTGTTTCTGCATCTGTAGTGAAATTTTTTTAGATAATTTTTTTTATTCATGTTCATTTTACCATCATGTCTCAAGAGTTAGTGTTTCTGGATGTATACAATTATGCAGGATACACGCGCATACACAGGTTTACACTTCATTGCACTGATGCAATTGAGCAGGAAGTGATGCGTTTAAGACTCATGCAGCCACACACACATACACACACACAACACACACACACATTCACCCACACAGGAAAAGAGGGAGTTAAACCTTTAACAGAAACACAAAATTAAAAAAGCAGTTGGATGATGAGGACAATGAAAATGAGAGTTTGATTGAGCATGAAATTAATTTGAAACAGAATCTTATGTTGGACCTGCAATAGCAGCTACAATCTGGAAATAGAAGCACTTATAGTCTGTTTCTTTTGACCGCAAAACAAGAAGAAGGGTGAAGTGAATAAGTACCATGGATGAATGAACTGACACTTATATCCTAAAACAGAGAGATTATAAAAAGCTCTGAAGATGAATTAGTTCCTTAAATTGAATGTAAACAGTTTTATCCCTGCAGGCTAACGTATTTTTAGATTAAATGAGAGAAAAAGCGATGTAGGACATTTATTTATTTTTATGCAATGTAAATTATTACAGCACTTTAGGCTAAACTCTCTCTCTCTCTCTCTCTCTCTCTCTCTTTGTGTTAGAGATGTGCAGATTTTCAGTTCCTCTGTAAGATGGCAAGCACACACACACACACACACACACACACACACTTTTGATTGTGCAGAACAACAGAACGCAGTTCTGAGAGTAAAAACTCCCTTTATTTCTTTTTATCCCAGCATTTCACTATCATCAAGGTAGAAAGTTTTCTCAGTACAGAGGAGCCATGATCGGACTGCCTGCTTCAGGTCTGAAATGCTGGCCTACCAGGAACTCATTTAATGGCCTAAACATGTGGAAATGGCTTGGAGTGAGGTCAGGACTGTATGGGAGATGCGGCAATACAATAGCTCTCAGCCGAGTTCTGTAATGTGCATGTGGTGTTGGTGAATAATTGTATGTACAGTTCCTGCAGACAGATATCCATACATTTTTTAAAGAATCAAGCATTCCACTCGCTGAATGTTCATGGGAACAATTTGAGTGGGCTCCAAGCCACCTTGGCTTGGCCACCATTCAAAATTTCTACTGCAGCTAAGAGTCTCGTGACTGTACTGTGCTTGAAGTCTTCTATAAATGTCAACCGCTTTTATGCCTTCATTCACCAGAAATTTAATCATAATTCCCAGTTTGACTCGAACACCCCTCATAGGTGTGTGTTGTGTGTGTGTAGTATGTATATAAAGTTTATTCTATTAAAAAGGAAAAAAAAGGAGGATATTATGACAAAGAGGAAATGGCTCTACCAGAAGGCTACTCTATTTCTCTCAGATGACACTTTTGTTGATTATTTTACTCAATTCATCATCATAGATCATAACCTCAAACATACAGACAGGGTGTACACATCTTCTTCTTTGTCTTTCAGCTGTTGCCTTTCAGGGGTCGCCACAGCGAATCATCTGCCTCCATCTAACCCTATCCTCTGCATCCTCTTCTCTCACACCAACTAAATTCATGTCCTCTCTCTACATCCATAAATCTCCTCTTTGGTCATTTTCTAGACCTTCTGCCTCGTAGTTCCAATCTCAGCATCTTTCTACTGATATATTCACAATCCCACCTCCGAAAATGTTCAAATCACATCAATCTGGTCTTTCTGGCTTTATCTCCAAAATATCTAACATGTCTTGGCCCTCTGATGGACTCAAACGTGTCCTGCACCACTCTACCTCCACCACCTCTCCGCCACTCCAGACGTCCTCATACTGTACAATACCACAGCTCCTTTCTCTGCATCATTGTACGCTTTTTCTAAATCTACAAAAGCACAATGCAGCTTACTATTACCTTCTCTGTACTTCTCCATCAGCATCCTCAAAGAAAATCTGTTGTACTCTTTCCCAACATGTCCGTTGAAATCTGCACCAATCCCCACTCTCTCACCTCTGGGGATGCTCTGCATCACTTCATCTAACTCACTCTAGAAATTCTCTTTTTCTAATATATGTATATGTATATATATTTGTTGTTTGTCTTTCGATTGCTCCTGTCAAGGGTCACCCCACAACGGACCATCTGATCCACACAACAGCGTTGCACAGGTTTTACGCCGGATGAGAACAGAATGAGAACAGAACTTATCTTTTCGCTTAGTTTTAGAGTTAGTATAACATTTTGCTCATAAAATCAACATAGAAATATATTGAATTTAAGAGCCAAGAATTAAAACATCAAAAGACTCATGTTTACATTACAATACATCAAAAGACTCATATTTATTATTAGTACAGTATTATACTCATCACTTATTCTTCCACAATCTGGTGGGATAAATCTGCCTAAAAATGGCAACAAAGTATAGACCTATATAAAAGATTTTGCTTATGTACAAGGATGTGGATCATTCCGGTTATATTAAAACTTCTGTTGGCGTCTTATCAGTGCTTTCCGTTCACGGATACTGTCACCCCAGTCACTGCTGTGAAGATGTAAACGTGTTGCAGTGTGAGGAAAAATTTACGCCCCACATGTAATTTGCACGATAGAAGAGCAGTGTGCAGTGATTCTGTTGTTTGTGTGGTCAATTTTTGTTTTTAGCAATGTTCAGTGATCTTGAAGGTGTATCTGGTGATTTTATTTATCAAAAAATTTGTGCACATTATGGACAGTGTTAGGATATCTGCAAACAAAATTTGGACCAATACTCTAAGGAAGATGGAAGTTTCCTAAAGAGAATCGTTACTGGTGATGATCCATGTATTCATCACTACGAGCTTGTTGAGTTGAACACTCAGTGGATCTCAGGCATTCCCATCAGGCTGTAAATATTGGCACAGCAGCATATGTTGAAAACTGACAATTCTAGGCATCATTTTAATTAGCCAAATTTGCCTGTTGTTGTTTCTCTAAAACACCATCACAGAAGCATAAACTATCTAATTACCTTTTGCACTACTGCACATTTACCTTGACGACCGGCCAGTAGTGTGGCTGCCCTAGGAGCTTAATGACAGCTGGGATGCCATAGTGAACTCGCATTTCGTTCTGTGCTGTCTGAGCAAGCGGGTGGCGGCCGGTGAGGTGGCGTAGGGCGCACACAGCTGGCTCAGCCACGTCCTGATTCACCGCAGCACATACGGCCAGCTCAGCCTCGTCCTGATTCACTGTGGTTCGCAGAAGAGCGTTGATAAGGGCCTCCACACCACCACGCTGCACCACCAGTGACTTATTGCGTGCATTATTACACGTCAGGTTAGAAAGGATTCCTGTAGCACATGTCAGAATGTTAACATCGTCTGAGCCAAGCTGAGTCACGAGGATGTGGAGCAGAGAGTCCAGACCTTCCTGAGGAGAGACAGGACTACAGATCATCAGTCTCAGTGAAAACAGCTTCATGGTTGTGAACTGATTGCACACTCATCTGTGTACCAGAGTGGTTTAGTTATATATGAATAGAAATGGACTATGACTTGTCTCCTGTGAGTGTGATATAAATACAGTGTTCTACCTGTTTGGTGGCAGCATCACTCAAATTCCTCAAAGTCCAGAGACAGTTCTGCACAAGACGAGCACTGGAACCGGTCAGGTGCAGAGCGAGAGCCTGCATGCCTCCTGCAAAAACACATAAAAGACCAAAGATTTAGAGCGAGATCTTTATCTTCTATGAACTGGAAAGTAAGGAACACTAACACACCTGCGTTGACGATGGCAGGTTTATTGCTGGGACACACAGACAGCACCTTCAGCACTCTGCTGGTCGTCCACAGCAGCTTCTCATAGTTATAGTTCCTCATGATGTACACTAAACTCTCAGGACCTCCACTCGCCAGAATGATCAGCTACACGCACACACACACACACACACACACACACACAGAAAAAATGGGTGGAAAGCAAACTGAAAGCTTTAAATGATGAGGGCTCTTGAATTAATGGCTCTAATCATCTGGAGGTGTTAGTTATAGCCTTACCCAGCCCTGAGAATCTTGTTTTCCTCCAGACCATTGTCTGATTAGTACAGAAATGTAACATCTGGGAGAGAAGTTTTGCCAACAGAACAGCAAGTGCAATGTTTCACATTAATACTTTAACAGAGAAGTGATGTCTATTATTAATAACTGGAAAATCATTATGTGACTTATAATGTCACTGAACAGCAAAGCTAGTGCAAAAGCTAGCAAAAGTGAACATTTTCAGCTGGCATTTTTTCAGTGGCACTCCAAATACGTACAAAACAGTCACAACAGACTCCATGAGATAATCATGAGTGTGTTTACAAAGAAATGGAAATCCTGTCGAGGAGGTTTTGTACAGTATGATGGAAATTTTGGGAAACGTTGTAATGAACTGATATCCTACTATGTAATATATTGAATTATATTTGATGTATGATATTGAATGATTATTATATTATATTATATTATATTATATTATATTATATTATATTATATTATATTAATGGTAGACATACAGCAGCTTGCAAAAGTTTTCAAACCCCTGGAATTTATTAGATTTGTCTGAATAAATAATAAATACATGAATAAATATTCTTCCTTTCTATTGCACACTCATGCTCTTACAGTCATTTTTCAATGCCAAAATTAATTAACGATTTAGCAAGGATTTCAAAGAAGATCAAACACTGAAATTGCTGCTTTCATCCAAGCATTCAACCCTCCAGGGTGCAAAAAATCTGCATGAATAATATTGTCTTAGTGAGGATATTATTGACTAATAATTTGCCATTACTTGTTAAATATTTAAAGTGTTCACATTTTTCTAAACAAACAAACACTCAAACTGTCATTCTGGAGGGAAAATGAAGACTAAAGAGCATTATAAAGAGTATTAGTAAGAAAGTATAGTAGAAAGTATAGTAGAAATGAATATCTTAGGAATATTGTGTAAGATTATCCGTAGTGATGAAGTTATTCCTGAATCACACCACAAATGCACTATTTCAAAACAACACAAAACAAAATCTATACTCCAAAGGGAAAGCCACTGCGTGGCCAACAGTCGCATTTTAAAACACAACCTCAACTCAACTTTGCTTAAGTCTTTGTGGTCACTCTGATATCTTGCATCTATAGTGACTCCTGCTGGATCCCTGACCAGTAACGCATCACATATCAACATCGCATCACATCTTACCTTTTTAGTTTTCTTTGCCAAGTCTTAGCATTGGCAAATGGATTAGACAAATTGCATCTCGTGTAATCAACGGAAGCTTATACAGTTTCCAATTATCGCTAACTTTAAACCAAATGCATAAAACGCATTACCTCACTTCAGAACATAGTTCCAGAACTTATTGGTCTTTTTCTCACCCTCCCTGATATAATTTTTGGGTTGGACAGTAGGCTGAAAAGCACTGAGGAAGCGACAGAGGTGATTGGGGGAGGAATAGATTGGCCCATGTTGTCAGGATCCTGAGTTAGTTCATTAGTTAGGCTCGTGCTCCATGAGTTTTTGTATTAGAACTTTTTCTATCAACTGCCATATTTATAGAGTGTGCTAGAAGTCTTTTGACCAAAGTTCTCAGTCTCATTGAACTGTTTGAACTCTGCTGAGACGAACTATGTGCCACTGTCCGTAGTTACCTCTAATGGTATCTCAAGTGTGCAGTCACTTCCTCACTGCTGATGGTAGGGAGGTGAGCGATCTGCATGTCACTAGAATAGTAGTCAACAACCACCAGGTAATGGTTGACATCCTGTTTCCAATTCGTGGCCACTACATGATGACCTTTATGTAAATGAACAGTAACAGCTTTTTGCTGTAAAGAAGCACTGACAATTGTGTCATTGTATAGGAAAAGCCTATTGGCCTCTGAGAGAAAGGCCCTGGCTCTGAGAAACTGGAGTGATTTGTGGGGAAATTGTGACAGTTTTAGTGGCAAGCCAGTCTCCGGTAACAGATCACGTTGAAATGATATGCACATACGCTTTGACCTCTTCCACTGTTTCTGATTTGCTACAGAATTTCTGGGCGTGAAATGTTGAAATGATTTTTCTTGGATCTATATGTAATAGATCCAAGGCATCAGTTGCCTCTTCATTGAGACACATCGCAGGGGTTCTCTTTATTTCTTCCTCTACTTGTGGCACTACTGGGAATGGAATGCAGCATGGTGTGGTGACCTCTATTCTAACAGGCTCACAAACTAATAGTCCAACATCCCCAAAGACATACTTAAAAGATTAAATCTCACCTTTTCATTCCTATCTGACCTCCTAACAAATCTTTAGTTAACAGAGCTTTCATGACATATACCCAAAATGACTATTTCGGCCCCTTACTTCTATTAGTTATTCAAAGACTGTCTTTGTATGACCGTCACTTGGTTATGTGAATATTGCGTTGCTATTTTTCAGCACTGTGTCTTTGTCACTTTGTATTTGTATGTATCCACTGACATTACAGAGATGCCTGCACACTTATCAATCATAAATTTGACATTTGTACCCTTACTTGACAGCTCTACAGGCCATATGTCTTTGCGCTCACTTTTAGCATCTGTAGTGTTCCCTCATCATCACTGTGATCCATTTTCACAGCCCCTACAGTTTTCATTTTGCACGCCCCTTCAAAATGTCACATCACTTTTTCCTTTTACAGGCTACTGTCCAATATCATAGATTCTTCCAAATCTTGTACAGCTCTTGTCATCTCACCCTTTGTAATTTTTTCCTTTGCTGCTTACTATCATTGCCATTATGTCCTTTTGTCAATAGTTTAGTATTTGTGATCTTTCAGGTGACCGCATTTATCTCATGCTCCTTCACTTCGCAGGGGTTCTGCATTTTGATTAGACCAGACTGATGAGCCATGCTAATGGCTTCCTCCAGCGTTAGCTTGGGCTTTAGCTGTAGATTGTATGCCCTTGCATGTCTGCAATCCTAATAACAATATGGTCCCATATCTATTCATCTTTAGATGCCCTGAAGTCAAAAGTCTCTACTGGTTTGATGCAAAAGCTCTGATGAAAGATTTGACACATTCGCCTATTTGACATGATTGTTAGTTAAACTTGCACATTTGTACTAATTTGTAATAATTGTTACTATTTTCTTGTGTGAAAACATAAGTACTCCTGTTTTTCTTTCCACCTAGCATATAACAGGGTGTTTACTTGCACACTGTTTAGATCTTCGTTGGGTTTTATGGCACTCTGGCAGTGAACATTTTAACAAAATAAGCAAGAAAGTGAACTCTCACTCATGAGCTCAACTCAACTGTGATCATTGAGGTACATTTCCAACTCCCCTTTCTACAGTGACATCTGCAGGAGGCTTGACCAATAACGCATCACATATCAGTGCCACATAACAGGAGGCGTGTCCAGAGAGACACTATTGCTAAAGAAGCAATGGTTTAAAAAAAACAGTCAAGTGTTTTACATTGGCCAGATCTGAATCTGGGGCACATTTTAAAAACTGCAGGCAACAAACATGTTACAACCAACCTGAAGAATCGTGAGTAAATCTAATGAGGGTTCTTCCTTTGTATTTTCGATCTTACACATTCTTCACATACACTTTCTTAATACGGCACAAGTCGAGTACCTCTGCATTAGAGGTTATGATGCTATAGATATATTATACGTCATTACTAGGAACCAAACCATTTGTGGTGACATGACTGGATGGCAAGATCTCATGGACGTCAGTGAATGAGTAATGGAATGGAATGAAGAACAGAAGGCATAAGACATGGGATGGTATGAATCAGGGTAATTAAATTAAACCGAAAGTGGGATGTAATTCATGAAGGAATAATACAATGAATAACACATGCTTATGCAAGACTGATCTAATGAATCTGGCAAGATCCCATTGATGCATCAAGTCCCAGATCCAACAGGCAGCCGTAGACAGAGTGGGTGTGAGCCAGTGTTCTACATGACACCATCAGAAAATAGAAGCTAGTAGAATCCATTGATATGAGTGAAATAGAAACATGCTGCTTCCTTCTAAAGTTTCAGGCATCTGCAATCACAAGGCAGATTCCAAACATGTGGAGGCAAAAAAAAATAAGAAGGATGCAAACAAACACACACACCTTACTCTCCTGGTTGGCATAGGACAGGATCTGCAGGCAGTCGGTGGTGATAGCAAGGAACTTTGGGTTTGTGTGTTTGAGCAGAGGAACAATCTTCTGCAGGCCATCACACATTCGCACTGCCATCTTGGAGCCATCCTGGTGGAGCAGGAGGTTGTGGAGTGTAGTGATGGAGTAAAATAGCACCGCCTCCACGGGAGAGCTGACACAGAAAGACGGAAGGAAAGATGGAAAAAGAGTAGAGTGGCATGTCACCAAAAGAACCAAGAGAAGTAAGGAACAGTTATGATCTGGTCCAATGTCGAAAAGTTTAACCAAGGGCTTAAACAAAAGGTATTTGCTGGCTTGACTTTTATTCTGTTTATTGCTGATTGATTACACACACTGCGGGGGAAAAGCTGAGTAATACATAATGGTTTCTTGGTGCCATTTAACACATCTTTTATTATCAGCTGATATAAGCATTTTTCAATTGATCAAAAAGCATACTATGAAAATTTAATGTTTGCTGGTTCATTTAAGGACCTTTCTGGCAAGTGTTTTAAGAAGCAATGTCAGTTCAGGCAGCTGGACTCGCTCAGTATGTTTACGCGACCGTGTTAGTCTGACTAAAAACAAATCTAAATATGTTAGCCTGGTTAAATTGTACTGCTCAAATTCAGACTCACACCCAGATAATGCGGTTTGGAGTCAAGATACTCCTGCATGTATTACTCAATCGAACACTGGAATCTGTGCATGCTCCACAGTTCCCTTCCCAGGTTTTTACGCGGAAGTCAAACAAAATTCGAAAACGGTGAAAGAAGCTGCTAACAATACAGCAGTGCATCTGTCTTTGGATAACAACCCAACCACAAGGTACAGCTTGAATCTCATGTGTACAGAACATAAAGCAATAATGAATGTACGAAATGTACATCGCCACCTGTCATGGTGAAGTCGAACATACTTCAGTCAATAAATCAATTCCCCTGCTGTGCTTGTATAATGGGACAAAGAAAGTAGTCCAATTAAAGTCAAGCTTTAAACATAGATTAACTTAACTGTGCAGGTAAATGTACTGAGTGGCTGGCTCAATTCTGTTTTAGCATGGTTATTATCTGAAACATCCACAAGGGGGCTACATTTTTTCTGAAAGATCTCATTATACACTTGCTTGTATGTTTGCCGGAGTGTCTATCATCAAACAGAACTGTACCATACCTAAAACTAGAACCATGAGTTTTGTTTCAGTGCCCGTGTCTGTTCCTGTGCAATAAGAACATCATCAGCGTTTTACCTGAGCATATTGATGAGCGCGGGAATGCCCCCAGCAGTGAAGATGGCATTCAGCCCCTGGTGATGGTGAGATAGGCAGTGCAGGATGCTGGCCATGCAGCGAATCGTTTCCATGTCGCTTGAGCTCTGCATCACACGTAGCATCGATGACATCATCACCGCTGTCTGCATCATCACATGCCGGGAAGCATCATTACGGACCAGACGGCTCACAATCAGAGCTGCCTTCCTCACCACCACCTGAGTCCAAGACCATTAGCACTGCTTAGTGAGCTTTTGGTCATAGTTCAAATCTTTTCATCCACAGCTGCTCATATGAGCTTGACTCCTATTGGTATACGCCCTCATCCAAATTGCCTTGTGCTTGTAACAGGTTTAGCCAAGAAGTGAAATGCTAATAAGCATCTTAAACTGATTACTAACAACAAAACCAATTTAAACATATTTTTCATGCAACAAAATTTTATGCAACAAACTTTTTATAAATTCTAACTGGCTTCTTGCACAATCTCCTCTACAAATAGAATTTTTTTTCTTTTCTTTTTCCTTTTTGTTTTCTGCTTGACATGAAGTAAATTGACAAGTATTTGATTTGCACATACCTGGTCATCGTCAGTCAGTAGTTTGATGAGTTCTGGCATTGCACGTTTAGCGAGTTCAGCATCATCCTGGTAGTTGATCAGATGAACAATGGCTTTGTTCAGGAGGTGTGAGGGTTCAGTCAGACGCTGAACGTTGGACTGTGAGTCACTTGTTGCTAGTGTCTCACGCTCTGCTAACGTCTCAGGAAACATGGCCGCCCTTACACGCTGAGCTCGGGTCAGAACCAACTGCGCATCAAAATCTGAGGAAAGTAGCAGCAATTAAATGTTTCAGCTAATTGCTAAGTGCTAACATAGAGAGACTTAATCTGGATCATACCTGCACTACAGTCGTCCAAGGTAAATGTTTTAGCACTGATCTCTGATTGTTCCTCATCGTTTACAGTCGTGGCTCCTGATTGGATGCCAGAATCTGCTGCATAATACGTCTTCTGCCATTCAGCTACCTTCACCTCTGCTTCACTTACTAGACACACACACACAAAAAATTTATAATTAACACCACGTTCTGAGTAAAATTCTCTCTCTCTCTCTCTGTCTCTCTCTCTCTCTCTCTAATGTTTTGTATAAACATACTTGGAATGGACATGTTCCACTGTCCTCCTGGTCTACTCGCCTGTCCAACCTGAAAAACACAGTAAACACATTTGTTCATTAAAGACAGAACAGCACACTGTGTTACACTTCTTAAAACAGCTGGGGAATAAGCATAGATTATTTCCTGTCGTGCAAGATGAAATGCTCACCTTGCATGCGATAGTCAGTCCACTGTAACAGTTTTTGCGGTGTAACAAATATGTAAGGAATATATTGTCACTACTTGATGCAGAGAAACTAGTTTATACTTTTCTCACCTCTAGATTGGATTATAGTAAGCCTTACTGTCTGGATCTTCAGCTAGGTGCATAAATAAGCTCCAGTTTATCCAGAGTGCAGTAGGAAGAGTCCTCATTAAAACTAAAAGATATGAGCACATCCCCCTCATCTTATCCACACTGCATTGGCTCCCAGTGAAATTTCACATTGATTTTAAAATCCTACTATTGACTATAAAGCACTAAATAGTCTCACACCACAGTACCTGAGTGAACTGTTTTATGATCCGCCACGCCTACTTCAATCAAAGGATGCAGGCTGCTTGTCAGTACTGCCTATTATGAAGACTACAGCAGGGGGCAGAGATTTTTTTTTTTTATAAATCTCCAAGGTTATGAAGTAGTCTTCCAATTAATGTTCGGGATTTAGACACAGTCTCAGTGTTTAAGTCTAGGCTGAAAACCTATTTATTCAGCCAAGCATTTTGTAAATAGATTTGTGGTAGGTAATAGTGCAGCTCTGGCGGACTCATGGACGTAGAGTATTATGGTGAACTGGTATGTTTAGATGCTGTCTTCCTCACTCTCATTGATCACTCAGGTTTGCTGATGATGGAGTGATTGGTTGCTTTACTTCCCAGGGAGCCCTCATGTCTGTGTTCCCTTCTGGCTCTCACTTTTACTTATGCTGCCATAGGTAGTCTGCCAGAATCCCTGCTTGCACTCTGCACTAAATATGCATTCACCATATACACCATATTTACCATGACTGTAGACAGTTCCACTTTACCATAACGATTGTCCTGGACTCGGCTGATGCAGACAGCTGTTCTCTGATGACTCAGTAGTTCAGGACTGGAATTTCTACAAACAGTTTTGTACTTGAGGCTTATATAACGACAGTGGATGCCATATATCTTAAACACATCTCCTGTTATACTGAACTTCCCGCCTCCTAACACTCAGTATGACTGTATATCAATGCCTGTCATCTGATGTCACCCAAATGAGGATGGGTTGCCTGTTGTGTCTGGTTCCTCTCAAAGTTTTTGCAATCTACCTCAATCTCAGGGAGTTTTTACTTGGCACCCTCGCATAAACATTTAACACGTCATATAATGTGTTATAACAGATACAACAGTGTAAGTCATTAAGTGTTACAATCATAACAGTATTATAGCACAAAAGGTCAGAATAAACAAAATAGGTCAGAATAAACACCTATCTGAGCTAATATTTTATTGCTCTACATTGTGTGCATACTGTATATCGACCTCAGCCCAGGCAGAAACACTGTGTGGTTTGCACTCCTGTAATATAATTGTATGTTTCAGTTACAACACTGTAGCTTCTTCAGTGAGAGTGCATGGCTTTCATAAACCCTGCAGTGTAATCCATAAGTGTGTATACAAATCAATTTTAACTTTATAACTTGGAGCCGAGTCCATTAATTAACACTGCTAATGTCTTTATCCTGCAGCTGAAGGCTGCCCAGCTTCAACACCCACACTTACTCAATATAACAACGTCCTTGAGTTGCAGATTTACAGTGAAAATTAATTTGACTTGCATTTACAAAGTCGGTAAAATAAGCCTCCTGGGCTTCCTGTGCTCTGAGTAAAGTGTACATGTTGTGTTTCAATCAGCAAGATGATGGAGGAGCTTTAGAGATAGCTCCAAAAGGCACTGAGCCAAAGACTAGTTTTTATTCTGAACATTTTTCCTAAAAAATGCTGCATTTCACAGAAGAGATGATGCTACAGTCGCTTATGCTGTAGCATCTGTTTTGTCCGTCTTTTTGTTTTTCATCATTTCTGTATTTCAAAGGCAGAATGGTTTTCTGAGCTTCTCTCAGGAAAAGCCTCTAGCGTCATTATACTGTTATCCCTCACTTCAAAGGTGTTACAATTAGAGGCTGATTTTATCCACAAAACTGCAGGAGAACTGCAACTTTCATTTAAGAACTAACATTCAAGACAAGCTGTGTTGTTATAGTGTATTACATGAATCATGAGCTTTATACAATCATCTCTATATCCATATTCTCTAAAAGTAACGATGATGTGTTTGCTTAATATTCTAATGTGTGTGTGTGTTTGTTTGTCCGGGTGTGTGTTCTATTAATATGTCAACAATTTTTATTATTATGTTTTTTTTTTTTACAATTGTTCCCTGGTTCTCTCTATAATGCACTACTCAGGGTGCAGCAACGTGTTAGCAGTGTCCAAATTCCTGTGGAACAAATATATTCCTTGGACAGTCCACTAGGCTAATTACCCATAATGCACTGGAAATCCAGTGTACAACTGATACACACTACTTCCTCTTCTTTCAGGTCAATATTTACTGATTAGGATGAACAGAAACAACACAGAGACAACACCCAGGGGTGAGGAGATGCAGGAGAAGCATGCAACTCAGCTCTACTGTTACATCCATCCTCGATCCAACAAACACAGTCAGCCCTGTGTCAGAGATGCTTCAGGTCAGTTCATCAGTTTAGTCAGGTTCATGGAGTGCAATTCATGTAATTATTTCATGAAGCTCATGTTTTAATTAAAATAAATCAATATTGAGCATCAGGGCATGAAATGTTACTTTCTGTCTTTTCTTGTACTGGTTTAGTAAATATAATGCACAAACATCTGTAAATATTATAAACACGCATAGCCAGTGGTACAACAGATAATGAGTCTGATTATGACTCAGGTGAGTCTAGCTTCTGACCTAGCTTTCCTTGAAATACTCAGTTTCATCCATTCATTCACCTTCTAAACCATCCTGTACATGGTCGTGGGGGGCACCCCAGGAGACTAAGGGCAGGAGGCAGGGCACTGAAGGCCTGAGACTAAGGGGACCCTGGACAGGGTGGCAATGCATCGCAGCGGGCACATACACACACACACACACACACTATGGACAGTCTGGAAATGGCAATTAACATAATCTGCATGTCTGTGGACTGTAGGAGGAAACCCACTAATCACGGGGAGAACATGCAAACTCCAGGCACGCAGACCCGAGGCAGAAATCTCCAACAGAGTTTGTAGACTGATGCCACTGTCAGTCCATTATCCTAGTGAACCAGTATCAGAATGGATTTATTGATAGAGACTTCAAAGCCTGTCTTTAAGTCACTCTGGATCTACCGAATCTACCGAATGCTGTAAAATGTAAACACTTTCTCTTTTAACTGATTTAGCGGTGACTGTTCGGAAGGTTAGGAGTTAAAAGTCCAAACACTGCCACACTACAGTACTACTCTGTTCCAGGGGGCGCTGTATCGTGGCTGATCCGGCACTCTGATATATAACCTCCTAAATTATGTGAATAAAATATTGTAAAATGCTGTAATATCTATATATGTGACAAACAAAGCCTTCTTTATCTACAGACCAGGCAGAACAATGCTAGAGAAGAAGAAGGTTAGTTAATAGTCAGTTCATCTACTGAGATATTTATGCCTATGCTTTGTGACATGTTTGGATTGTAACTGATACCAGAGCATCAATGCTGCAACAAAAACTACAGACTGAAACCAAAAGATAAGTAAATTTAGTGACCAGGGACAGACGAGATGTTTGTAGGTCAGAACCTTCTGGTCTCATGGGATTTTCACACACAATACTCTGCAGAGGTTACACTCAATGGGGTGAAAAAGACTTTTTTTTATTTTTATTTTTTTACAAAAAGCTTCCACTGATAATGAAGTCTATGAGCAGAAACGCTGTGCTGATGTGAAAGAGTCAAAGGAGGATGATCAGATCGGTCTGAGCTGACAGAGAGCCTACACACACCCACTGTGCACCACCGCGTTGAGCAGAAAAGCATCTCAAAATGTGTTACACATCAAACCTTATGGCATCATTAGAATAATTTATTTATATATAAAACTGCAAAAGATTTTGAAAAAATTTATATGCCAATGTTAATTAGTATATTTTATAAATGTATTCTTTTGAACCATATTCAGCAATGTAAAAATGTAATGCAAGCATTATTATTATTGTTGTTGTTGTTGTTAATAATAATAAAAATAAGTAAATAAATGCACAGCAGTTCTCTGTCCCTGAAATCATGCCACGTGACGCCTTTAAGATCCATGTTTAATCTATTTTTTTTTATTTTTTTTTATTACATTTTCTGACATATAGCATTGTGTGTGTGTGTGTGTGTGTGTGTGTGTGTTTACCGGCTCGGAGTTTGCAGCAAACCGGTGACACGATTAGCGCGTGATTCTGCGTGATGTTGCCCCGCGGTGCTCCGACATGCGGCTCAATGCGGCGGAAAGAGAGGATTTTTTTAATATCATTGTAGACATTAATTGCATAATGATGTGATGATGGTGATGATGATGCGCGCGGAAACATCACGCCCATCACGCGCCACTGAACACCGATGTCTACGGCGCGCGCAACATCAAAGCCGAGATCAAGGAACGATAATAATAATAATAAAATAAGATAAGTTTTGTTTGTTTGTTTACCTCTCACGGTGTCCCCGCGCTCTTCAGTAATCACCGGGTTATTAATCACAGCTAACAGACTGGTCCTCTCACAGCCGCATTCACGCCACTGACCTCTCTCTCTCTCTCTCTCTCTGTAGCTCTCTCTTCCACTGGCAGATGTGGGCGTGGCCTATCCATCAAACCAATCAGAAGCTGTCCTGTTTCTACTGTTTGTTGCGGTAGTATGGAAGCTTTTGGACCGAAGCCAGTTGTCATGGTGACCAGGTAAGTTTCAGATGCCTTTTAAATGGCTTTAAACCATCTGACAGTACTGCAGCTGCAAACCACAGCTTTACTGTACATCAGTGCGCTCATTTTAATGCCACAGCGTTTCCATAGCAACAGCTCATTCGCACGTACAGCAACATGTTTAACGTGTATGGAAGGAGTCTCCAGTGTCAATCTTTCATGACATCTTCATCTTCATTCATCACATATACCGTTTATCCTGTATACAGGGTTGTGGGAGGAAACCAGAGGAAACCAAGCAGGGTGAGAACATGTAAACTCCACATACACATCTGGAGGTGCAAGGCCACGGTGCCATCTCACTTCATAAAAGTTGATAGGTAAAGCTGTAAATTCAAAGCCCAGGTCCCAGTTTCACGATCTTTGCTACAAATCACTAGGAAACATCCCGATGAGTCGAAATTAGCTGTATGGTAAGATGGTGGCTTCCCGGGGTGTGTCGGGGTGAACTGGAGTGATCCACAGACTGCCAGTAAAGGGGTCACGTTACATGTAAACTTGTACCATTCATGAGTTAATGAAAAACAGGATTAATAATTTTAAGTCATGGTGTAAATCCCAATTCTTCTGTGTCACAGTTATATACAGAGACAAACATTTATCGTTTGTTAGCTTGACATAGTTTTTATGTCTGTGTGTTATGTCTTGTGCTTGGTGGGTTTTCCGAGATCCAAGATGCCGCAGTGCTGTGTGAAGGTGCCAGTGCAGAAACTGATTATCCAACTTACAGGTATAACACCTTATCTATTTTCACTTTTATACATAGCCATCACATTCAGTTACAACTCTGAAGACTAAACAGCATCAATTAAGTTGCATCTGAGGATTTTTATTGAAACATTTTGTACAAAACAAAGATGAAAAGCACACAACTAACTAAAAAGGAAAGAGAGACGGAGAAAAATCAACTGGGCGACAGTGAGGAGAGAACACCAGGGTGAGACCACAGACTAAAGCATAGTGATGAGAACTCAAGTCTGTTATAAAAGCGAAAGTGCCAGATCAGTGGCATTTCCAAATTGCCCATAGCGTTAGTGTAAATGGGTGTGTCTGTGTGTGCCCTGCAACAGACTGGTACCCTGTTTGAAATCCTGTTTGAAACCCTGTTGGAATGCTGAGATGTAAGTGGGTGCTGGGCCATTTTTAACTTTTCAGGCAAGCATCAGGGTTTTGAATTTGATGTGGAAAGCGACAGGAATCCAGTGCAGGGAGCAGAGAAGAGGGGAGGTGTGGGAGAAATTAGGAAGGTTGCAAACAAGATGTGCAGCTGCATTCTGGATCAGCTGCCGAGGACAAATGGTGAACAGAGGCAGACCTGCCAGGAGTGACTTGCAGTAGCCCAGTCTTGAATTAAGGGACTGAACAAACACCTGAGTAGCCTGTGTAGAAAGAAGAAATCGACAAGAGCGGGTAAGGTTAGCAACGTGTGAGCAATGTGTGTAACAGCATGCCCTGAGGGGGTATATTCATAAATCTATCTAGTTGGATTTGAGGGTTACTATAATGGGATACAAGATGTGATATAAATCTGAATAAAATAGTTTCATTTAATAAAGCAGCACCAAACTTTTATTTATAACTTTATTTCACCATGATCCACTCCAGATTTAATCTTTAGAGGAAATTCAGGTTAACTTTAATCCTGTTTCTACATCACCGTAAACAGAGTCGGGTTTGAGCAAGGGATTAGATTACAGTTTAATCTCACCGGGTATGCTTGTGCATCAAGGAGAGAGATAGATTTAATGAGTAAAATCTGGTTACTGCTGTTTACATGTTTAAAAATGATGTTAGGCAGCAACTCCTGGACTCTTCATTATGCCTAATAATACATCACAGACAGTGTCACTCTCAGGGAGAATATTTATGGCAGAGCAGTGCATTAATTGGTTAACTTGTTCCCAAATTGCTTGTAGTGTGTGATTTTATTCTAGATTTACATTCCTCCTATTCTTGATTTAATCCACACTATACAGTATTACTGTTATAAATTCTATCAATATTATGAAAGTAGATTTAAAAGTGAAACTGTCCTCTACGGGACTATTACTAAAAATGAACCAGTAAAGGGAACACCTCACACTGACTGCAATCTCATTACAGAGAGTCCATAGATTAACAGCTCTACCCTAGGTTATGGTTCATGTTTTCTATATGTTTATGGATACTGTAGTTAAAAACAGTATCAGAGTAATTTTGACCCTCCTGTGGTACTTTTGATGTAGTGCAAGTAGAACATTAGAGTACATGGTTCCATACTCTGATACATTTATATACCATGTTTTTCTTTTCACATGGTACATACTCAATCTAAAGTACCATATTAGAAAACAAGTTGAACTTTGGCAGACTATTGTGGTACCATGTTCAGTATAAAGCATTCACATTTTACAAAACCACACCAGACTTTGGTGCACATGTACACTAATCTGTGACAATTCCTGTTGTGAAAGCCACACTGAAAATGACACCCAAGACTTCCATGAAACAAATCTGAACAAATGTTCATGGCATCCGTTGCAAGTAGTCATCATGCTTCAACAGAACACACCTGGGATCTGAGATGCTGCAGTGCTGTGCAGTTGCCAGTGCAAAAACTGATTATCCAACTTACAGGTGGAAGACCAAAATTTTCACTTTTATAGATAACCATTTATTCTCAAGTCAAATAAAATAAACAGCATCAATTATGTCGCATCTGAGGATTTTTATTGAAACATGTTTGTACAAAACAAAGATGAAAAGCACACTAACTAAAAAGGAAAGAGAGACGGAGAAATCAGCTGGGCATCAGCCGTCGGCGCTGTGAGGAAGCCATGTTGGAGCAGCATCTCCAATCAGGAGCCATAGTCGTCATCTCTGTTACACCTTTATTGGGGGGAGGGGG